>LOND01000119.1:3816-29128 GCA_014220965.1 Paragonimus kellicotti | reverse complement strand
TATGCAATACTTTATATCTTACTTCAGATGCGTCACGAATCAACTACAATTTTACTCTAATCGCTGCTCCTCATGGATCAACCTGAACAGATCAGACCGATGTCAAGACGAGAGAGCAGGTAAGTAATCGGATCTATTTCCGAATGCAAACAAGTATCTTACCATGTCAAGGGTCGTAGAATAACCAATCTGACTTGGAGTCAGACTTGAACGGCAACAGCTAATAGGCTCTCACGTCAGAAGCCCAAAAGCTACAGGAGTGACCAATAGTGCTGCAGGTCACAGTTCGAAAGTGATATGAAGCAACCAATCACAGTTTTGGTCAGAAGGTCAAATCACCCTGGTGTTTAATAGGAGGCATCCATCAAACTTCACCAAACCCCGCGCCCAAACACTCACGCCCTGATAATGCCAAAATGTTTGTTGACGAGACTTTGCTTGCTGAATGCCAAGTTCGGCGCACATGGGACTTGGTAAAGTTCACGTCAAATTGGCAACCCAGACATTAAGACGTTGATTCACTATTCAAATCCTTCAACACAGATTTGTCTATAGGTTTTCCCTGGACTATATTCCTTTGGGTTGCTTGGCAATTACAGGATGTCTACTCACCCACGGGCTTGGAAGTTTTGTAGGTAAGTGCACGTCTAAAGTACAACAGATGAACGATGGGATCGTCTAGACTAATTGCCGATATTCTCCGGAAGGTTTGCTAGAACGCTACGTTGTTCAGAAAATTTTCACCCAAAATCAAACCGGTGACATCAAAAGGATTGGTGGATAAAAACCAAATCTGCCTACATTTTGTGGAGTGCAAAGTGGTATTGAAATTACCCAGCTTTTGTAATACTCTTGATGTTTGCTTGAGTTTGGCGGGATAGGGGGCGAGTCAGAGCGTGTGGTTACATTACATTATGTAAACCATCCGTACTCCGACGCACTTTTGTGTTATGTTTGGTTGTTACTCCGCACTTCACTCGAAACACGCACGGAAACACTGTGAAATTTGTGTAATCGCCTAATTCCCAGGCCTCGCAGATTTTCAGACGCCTATTATGAACGTTGCACAAGATGCAAATGCGCCTTGAACAAGCAGAATTCGATGACGGCATATGCTAGCAGCCTTTCTCACAGCTCTGTATACACCGACAAGAAATCAAACAGTGCTGTATTAACTTCAGAAGCACCCGTCATCATTGATACAGTAAAGGAAGAATATTCTGCTCACGTGATCAAAGTTGAAAAACTACACAGTTGGTATTACTCAGAAATAGCGGCATATCAAGTCAGGTTACACATTGTGACAGAGAGTTCGGGGGAACCAGGTAACGAATTGTTTTCAAAAGGATCACTTGCACATAAGACAGTAAGTTGTACAAAGGCGTACTATGTAGACTTACTGACGACATCTCTTGAGACTATACCCTCCTGTAGCATTTTGTAAAGTATTTTGTACCTTATAATTTTCATTGTTCACAATTTTCTCCTTTCTCAACCTCATATGTACACTGGATGTTTAAACCATGTGAATCGAACAAATCAATAATCAACAATTCAAATTACACCTACTCGGTTACGAGCCCTCCGTTCCATCTGCATTTCGAGTCGCTTGTATGCCGATTCCTGAATGGTTAAGAGCTAACGGAATCAACCATTCATTTTAACACATTTCCCGTTTCATCTGTCGTCAGAATTATCTTCGTTGTGACCTCAACATTACTTGGGAATCAACACGACAGAATGTATCCATTGGATATTTCATTCGGTGTAGTGGAACTCTAGACCTGATGCACCTTTAGGACTTGTTGTGAGTCGGTTGTCTACATTTTCATCACAGTTAGGACTATGTGAATTTACCCCACCCGGCATCATATATCTTTTTTCCTTGTGCTGCATATACTCTATGAACCGCTGCCATATCCATATCTAAATACTCACGTTATCATCGTTCAAGACTTCACCACTTGAGTTTGTGGCTGTAACTATCGCATACGTACCGCCGTCCCATTCGGACCACGGAAGTAGATTTTCGGCGTCCTTGTCGATGTTGATACGACGGAAGTCGTGGGCATAGCATACGAACGCCCTGGTGCGGCATCGTCCAGGGCAGATCCATTCCCTGATAGATCTAATAATTGCAAACGAGAGCCACTCAATGGTCATGGTAGTTATCAAGCCGCCAATTGGAAAAAGTGACTGCTGCTTACCGACTTTGGATCCCATGTACTACTGGTTATGGAGGCCAGCGATGAAGTCTTTAGTTCAGCTTGAAAACTAGGCTGATTTAAGCAGCCTAATGGGCGATTCTATGGACTCAAATTTCGAAGCTTTTGAAAATGCAGTTCAAAAGCCGGGTGATTTACTATTGCCGCGCGAATTGTGTGCTGTCTGTCCTCGCCCACCTCTCCTGCGTAAAAGGCATTGTTTCCTTGATGATCGTTCTCAGTTATTTGTCAAACATTTGCCTGCAGACACCATAGAGAATCTGAACGTAGTTTGTTATGTTCGAGATGGGTGTAGACGAGAAATCCGACGGCACACTAGACTTATGCAGAAAGCGGCTTCACTGCGGATCCGTGCAAACAAATTTCCTATTTAAGGATATGCGTAATTTGAGGATAAATAAGCCTCAGCTCTTTGTTTGCTACTGCTGGACAGAGAAGTCGGCCCTCTCTTGCAGCCACAGGACATCCAAGCATCTCTCTTTCTTTTTGGACGGTCGACCGTCCTATGAGCGTCCCATGTGTTGGCTGGGTATTGTTCAGCTGGACTGATCAGTCAGTACCCTAGTCAGTACTGACTGCACGACCGACTCGGCACGTACCGAATGACACTAAAAACTAAGACTTGGCGCGCTATCCCCTGTGTATTGATATTGACCGATAGAAATCGCATGCACAGGGAAAACAAGTCCAGACAAGAAGGCGCGGAGCCAGTTGCGATTTTTATCCCACGACAGATATTCCAAATTAGTGGCCTGACTAAAACAAAGGTAGGTGAAATTAACATAATTAAAAGCGTGAAACGAAATGCGACTACCAAAAATGATATATTATTGTCGCTACACTAATAGGTATCGAGTACAATTTTGGTTGAGACGTAATAAATGGACGTGTTTAACCTCGATGCGTTTTAATCAATACGACCAGCACGGTTTTTTTCGAGGATCGTCTGACGATTTCCTGGGTGTACCATTGTAGAACATTCGTTGGAAAAGTTCCACTAATACGTATTGGTAGAGCGTACGTTCATACAGTCCCTGGGGGCATACCTGCACGTGACCGCTGCGGACATTTTACGAACAAGACTTTTAATCGCCCGTCTACGAGCTCGTAGAACTATGACTATTCGCAGAAAGCCCATGGCGAGAATAGTCGATGGAATGGTGGGAAAAGTGAATGTGATTACTTTAAAATTCACTTCATCGATTTTACTGAAGTCGCTACATTGACTGGTGTTAGACAAACAGTAGGACACAAAACAGCCTGATTGAACTTTGTTCAGTTGTGTCTTAGTTTCATTGCGTTATGAATGCTCTAAACATGATTGTTATTGACACCCGCGAGTCTTCTCACTTGAGGCCACGTACTTTTAGGTGATGGTCCTATTAGTTTTCCCTCTGTCAAATGCTTAGTTACAATTTATCGAACGTTTTCCGCACATGGCTGTTGATAAATAATCCCCATCTGACCTAATCTTAACGACCGCGCAGTTTTAGCGGATAACAATTTCCAGGTTGATGAAGTGTTACTATGCGTACCAGTATTGATGTTCACATAGTGCAGCCTATTAACATCAGAATCAGTATACCTACTGCTTTAACATCTTAACTATGCTTAGCTTCTCTGAATTAATGGGTACACCTCTTCCCATACTTCCGAACTTGATGAAGAGAGAAGTCAATCGCCGGGAATTAGCACGCTGCGAAAACCTCATTTGGAACGAAATATTTTGGTTGGTTGACGTAAGCGACTTTAACGAATTTATTGGATTTGATGAAAATCTCTCTCTTGTTCACTGAACTAATACGTTTCTGATAAAGTTCTCCACAACCTGACGTTCGTCAGATATGAGGCGAATTAGATATTCATGAGTAGGATTGTAATATGACACTTTTAGGGTCATCGCCCGTCTTATAAGGTTCCACTGCACTGGCCAGACGAAAACTTTAACAAGTGTTTTTGAATCATTTCTCTTACAATCAAATGTTCTTCCGAACAGTGGTAAGCATTTTGGTTTTAGACCCTTTTTTATAAGAGAATCTAAAAGCCTACTTTTAGGCTTTCTGCTGTTTTTAGTATACGTTAACAAATTTTCAGACCCTGTTTTCGTAGACGTTGTCTTCGTGAAGATGCAGATAATAACTAGAACCTTAACAATTCGATTGCGTTGCAAATATATATTGGTGGCGTTCAATTCGGATAAACCAGATGAACTCTTACTTTTGAAGAAAGCAAAAGTTCACTGTCAGTCAGCCAGTCGGTTGTATGTACTAAAAGTAGACGGTCTCGTTCAGACTACTCCATCTAATTAGAACACTGGATGCTGTCACTTTCATTGCTCTACAAAAAATGTGACTTCAAAGTAGTGGATGTTGGGCAAATATCGATGGTTATCGTGATAGTATTTTCAACTGGATGCAGGTGAAGAACTACACCGAGATTCGGTGAAATGTTTTTCTGCGAAACCGGCAATGAGAACGCCCTGGGTTAACCAAGGAGTGAAGGAGTAGAGTGGTTAAAAACGCTTTGGCACAGCTCAATAAGCACAGATGACGAACAAATCCAGCATGAAGTTGAGGGTAGGCTTACTAGGGAGCCATTGGGCGAGTTTGGATTGCTTGATTACAACAACAAAACATGACTATATACAGTAAGAGTATCTATGCGTGTTTTTGTCACATCAGTTGCTAATATATTGATAACTGGTTTCATCTGACGTCTACTTATGGCTGTCAGGATTACAAAGGTCTAACCTATCACCGTGCTGCGATTTTTAGCATTGACTCACTGTGGCGAACCATGCGTGTTTCAATAGGGATAGTTCTTAAGACATTCCTGTTAACGCACCAATGATCCTGAGCCCTTCAATATCCTATGACTGCAAATCAACTTCACGGAAGTACCTTGGAAATGTTCATGGAAAATTCTGAAAATTTCAACGAGATCTGCGAGTATTATTATTCACTCGAGTTAGAACAGATTATAAGTCATCGTCCACCGTTTGTAAAGTGAATTCATGAAGCCCACCTACGTATATGTCATGTGTCTTTGAACCACCTCCTGGCAGGCTGCATCATTTAGATATGCCAGTCAAATTCATGAACGCAATGTCTAACGTGTAAACAAACAGTCTTGCAGGAGAAAATTTCTCTCTCTCATTGGATCCTACAACTCAATGCAATTTAGTAAGAACGTCCTTGGTTAAGCTAACTGCGGCATTGTATTTGTTGCTTGGCTAGTCTGCCGTGCACAAAATACCTTGTTGCAATTACTTTCTGTGAAAACAGTCTACTACCACAGCCATGTGGCTCAGGGTGAACTCTTGCCACCAAAGGTTTGTAGCAACAGACAGTTTGTAAGTGAAGTAAAAACGGTTTGTAAATAGATCAACTTCTGACTTAGAACACACACGTGGTCACCCACTTATAGACCTCATCCAGTCGACGTAAAGTGAAGCCTTAAAAAGTTTGTTCTTTTAATTACGGATTTCAAACGGGCGAGTTATCATGCAGGAAGAGGTGCTTCTCCAATTGTCTCGTCTAAATTTAGTATAAATTGATTGACTTTGTAATATCGGTTGGTCCTCTCTTGATAACTCGTCTAAATCATTCTCACCACGTATACAGGTGTGGATGTTTTAGCTCTCTTTCCGTTATTTGCCAGTGTGTAATAATGGTTCTAGGTTCCACCAATATACTTTCCTACAACTTTTAAGTATTTCTTGTCAAGATGTTGCACCCAAGTGTTTTTTTCGTTCTCACATTTTCAATTCGTTCGCGAGCTCCTACTTAAAGCTTGAAGACTGCGCGAAACTTCCACGTTCGAATCAAAACAAAGACAAAGATAGATAAGTCTTTAACCGTCATTTTTTGAGTATAAGCTTATGACTGACAACTTATGAGTCAAGTTCTCTCAGGAGTTCCGTCCAGTATTGTTCTTTCGGAAGTGTATATTTGGTTGACACTGTGAGAAATCTTCTCACCACCATGTCTGTCTACATGTAAAAAGTGGTGTTGGCGCAGCGAAAAGTTCAACATAAGTATTCACCATCCGATGCCTCGGTTAAATAGTTTGAACATCGCGATTCAATCCTTTGTGATTTTCTACGCGTTAGAGGTGTCATTTGAATATTCTTACAGGTGAACGAACTGTTAGTTCTTTTTTAACTTCCTCGTAACTAGCTTGTAAACGCCGTTCATCTCTTGTTCACAATTCCAGACTGGCAGCAATGGTCTCATCACGAATTTCAAGTTGAACATCACCCACAACTGATCACAGCTGTCGCATTCTCCGACTACTCATCATTACGAATTGACGAATAATTTGTAACATTCTAGAATACGCTTCCTACAATCTGTAAAAAATCGAACTTCTAATCTTCGAGGTTGCTGTTTGCATATGTATCTGTAGGTCCGAGCCTCTAATGCAGTATTGTACTTAGGTCTTTTATTTATCTTGCATACAGTTTCGCTGTTTTTCCATTAACATTACTTAGATAGTGCATACCACTCACATCCTTTAAACGAATTAAATATGGATGCATTGCATTGTAATTATTGTACCATCCCACTGGACAACGCACCCGATTCGGTATTTGGGAACCTACTGCACTGCATTCACGGTATACCTGCTGGTGACCGATTGCTCACGAGAAAAGTAAGACTAGGTATATGGGCCGTCTTATAAAATGCACCATGGAATTGCTGAGTAACACCAGCTTCCGTAAAATAACACGTGTTACTGTGTTACTCTGGATACTTCACCACTTACCACAAAAGAACGTTCTAAGTATTCACTAATATACTCGATGAAATTAGGCGTTGACACATTTATAATCAGTTCATGAAGCATGTACATGTTAACAATTTTAGAGTTGAAAAACCTAATGTTTTATTGGATTGTCTCACTCAAATTGATTACGATGTGTCGTTGACAAAAAAACGGATTGCCAAAAAAGATCTACTTCGCAATGGCTTACGATTGTTGTTGCTGGTTTTCTCATCAAGCGCCACAACAATCTGTTGCGTGAATAACATCCAATCACTGCGCCGACAACAAACTTAGTTTACGTGGATTGTACTTGGTGGCGTCCTCTTTATTCCACCCATTGTGAAAGAGGACAGTTAAAAACATTTCCTCAATGATTTAGGATGCATGCATTCTGAATTGACTTCTAATTCAAAGAAGCACTGTTCTATTCATCACTTTTTTGATGGCTTAATAACTACCAGCCACAATTTGCCCTAACCTGCCGAGTTCAAGACGCCAGTTCTCAGCGGCGCCAGAGAGACCGCAATATGTGATTGCATCTACTAACATTCTTCCTTTTTTTTAAACTAAGAGAGGGTGGCTGACGGTCTTCAGCCATCTTATTGATGAACTCCGAGAAATTCATGTGAGTGTCTTTTTTGTTACTTAATGTTACTCATTACTGCGTCTTTTTTCTTCTCTCAAGTTGTGAGACTTTTACCGCCCTAAAGTGAAAATAACTGCACCAAACTTTGGGACTGACTTTGGAGCATCTTTTTAATGATACACCTGTCGGTTTGAATAGTTAACACGTTTTGTGCACTTTAAGTGGTGAACTTCAAGCGTTTTACATACTCACATCCTCATAAAATTGAAAATAGTCGATTCAGTGCACTGAACAATAATATTCATAGTGGAGCTTGTGAAACATTTGGTGAAGAACCACGATTGGCTTCAGCTTACTCAATTGATTTATCTCTCTGGTTAATTCACGAATAAAAAGGTTGGATCCATATAAAAATCTATGTAAATAGGAAATACCAGGGGAAGACTGTAATCTGTACCTTGCAGATAAATGCCTGTACCGGGATTTAGTTGAATCTGCCGAAGTAACTTGAATAAGACTAAAGTAAAGATGGTGAATTTTGTGACATGAGTCTTCTAAGCGCAAACGTTTTGTGTATTGTAACGTGGTAAGTAACAATAAAACCAGGTTGCCGCTCAGAGGGATCGTAAAGTGACAGATGTTCTGAAGAGCTACGTAGTTCAAAATCGTTTGTTTGCAAATGAGTACAACCACCGGTGAATATTGCGTGCGTTGGGGTTCTTTGCAAGGTTCTGCAAGTTTTCGCACCATGCAACTCAGGTTTACAAAGGTAACTGTTCGAAGTATTCCTCTGTGTTGAAGAAAGACGACCATGCTTTCCTTTTTTTATTTGCGACCTCTGCTTTATCAAAAGCGAATCAGTGTCTCTGAATTTTCGTGTGCGTGCATATAAACAACGCAAGTCTAATCAGAGAGTTTTACGACTCAAAGACGGCCTCTACTTCCGGTTTTCTTCGGGTTTGTCGTTTTGTACAATTTTCAGAGGAAAATTTCAATAGCACCTGCTTAACTGTTCATTTTGATTAGTGCTCGTCATCAGACTTCAATCTGCCTCTCCTATTTTACACTTTTTGTGACCTTTTAGTAGACGCGCTTAGAAAATCTTGTGCTGCTGGTACAAGGATAATTTTTGTACGGAACTGACCGAGTTTAAATTGACAGGCAAAATTTTAGTCTATATACCGAAACATGCAGACTATGCTGAATAAAAAGGGATACCAGAATCTTCTGTATGGAATGAATTTCGAATCGCCAAACTATAAAATGCTGTAGTAACACTCCTACTCCTACGTTCTTCATCACAAACGGTCACGTTGAGACTGCAGACCGTTACACCTACATGTATAGCCCTATATTATCAGCTTGAATTGAAGAAGTTAATGGAGATAAAGAAGATGGTCGTTGATTTTGTCAATATACTTAGTCTGTGTTGTCCAAATGACGTTCATCTGTCTTTGAACGGAATGGTATTTCGTTATTACGTATGATTAGCTATGATCCTTAGTCTGAATTACGGATTGTTTGTGATAACTACTTCAATGATCAGGCACTGTCTGATCATCGCTGCCGTTGTTCTGCATCATATGTGATGATCACTTGGTGAATGTGGCCATCCACCAGCGCAATTTTCCAAGAACATTGGACGAACCACCAAGTAGTCCAATGATAAAACTGTACAGCCTCCATTGCTTGAACCACGTAATAAATATGCCAGTTGATCGTTTGCCGAGCGGGGCGAAGTTCATGGCAAATAGCTATGAAGATACCATTTTTTACTGAGTGCTGCAGCCATATATTGCCTACTTGGCTTGAGATTTTGTGATAATAATAACCATCATAATACCGTTAGTCAACACACTCATAACCGCCACTGTTACCACCATTGCTAGCTCTCACGGCACTATGCCATTTGTTTATGCTGGTGTTTTTTTGTCATCCAGCGAGTGGTGGGATAAAAGGCCGTAACTGTGAAGTAAAAGAAGTTTTAGACGTAGGACATTATTAGTAAAACTCTTGCTGAACCTGAAACACCCAGCGTTAAGGTGCCAATGACTTAGAGGCAAGCACCCGAGTTGCAAGTGGTAGTAAGACATCTACCAGACAGCTTACTTGTGGTCACTACTATTCCGACTTATTACTTGCACTCGCTTAACGGAAAACTCAGACAGGTAACAACAATATGCTGAACTAGACTGAATCTTTTACAACGTCTACAATCCTCTTGTCTGTTTGAGGCGATGTTTGCATTCAGGAAAACTACCACGATAAATAGTAACCAACCTCTCGGTTGGTGACCTTATTTCTCTGCACAGTATTGTTACTTGTCTATCTCACACTTCATGCCGGTTGACTGCGGTTTCGGCAAGCCGTTCTGGTTCGTAATGGACGATTGAATACTATACTTAGCACAAGGCCAAACCGTCTAATTCGGTGAATCCTCAATGATCGACCAAACGAGTTAGCTCGACTACTGTCGGCAACTATGCGCTTCACTTGATGGGAACAGTGAAACACACACATCCATGGTCGAATATTTGAAGATGGTCTAGCTCTCCTTCTTTGGGTAGCTACATTTTGCAGGTGTACAGCTACACCCCTCTGGCATTCGCCTCATGTACACTTGTGCTTCAGAGTGTTACATCTCTACAGCTATAGATGTCTTTTATTATACAATCGTGTTAACCCGATAGACATGAGTTTCTGTTTTGTTTTTCGTACTACGACCACTGCTGATGTAGCTACTTAAGCACAGAAGCCGGCTCAACACTTTGGCTAGTTAACCACTGCAGCAGTACGAACGCACTTTGCATTTCGCGGATTCGGCGTGCGTTCCAAAAAGTCAACCGAAGACGCTATGTTGCATAACATTTTCTGTGCATTTCAAAATAGTGAGATAGCAATACCTTATCACCGTCATAGCCAAAGTGAGTCAGCTCTCACCTGGACTGGAGGACCTACTTCAGTGTTTTGTGAGTTCGGTAAGTAACTCGCAATTATTTAGTTTATAAAGACATTGTAGAAGTTCCGCAAAATCGGACAAGGTATCCCCAATGTTAAATTTGTCAACAGGTTGTCTTAGACCTCGTTCTGAGCTGAAATATGAGACGTGAATGCCGACAGTGTATATACATACTTGTTTGACACACTCCCTAGTTTAAGCTCCCCTAACAATAGAGATCAATCTACTGAACGGAACAGACCGTTGTAGTCAAGGTATACAGCGCATACGTGTTCGTGGTGCGTATGATGACGTCGTAGAGTCTTACAAGCAGTAAGTTGTGTTATTCGTCTCCAACCAGAACAAAACTCGGCTTGTTCATCCCTAATATGTGCTTCTGTTACTTGCGCGAGCCGATGAGCTATAACGGATGCCAGAACCCTGGTTGTTGCTATGGGCATGTTAACTTCTATGATTTTCAAAAGAGGCCCTGAATCCCTATCGGAGTGGAGAAACTCTTCCAGGATGACCACAGCATTGAAAGATATTTCAAGTCGCCGGCATTGGTAGTAATATCCCAAACGAAACCCATACTGACTCTTCATCCCTTCTTCGAAAATGGCTGTACGAGGTCACCAAAGTAATCAGACCTACTACGTTTAAGGTGTTTCGCATCTGCCGACCAGAATACGATTATAAGCGTATGTTGCGGTAGCACGATGAAAGCAAAAACTTTGTCCGGCTGGTCCTCACTAATTTCTGTCAACATCCTAACTTTCTAACTTGAATATGCAGGAGTGTGCTGGCTGTCTTGTTGATAGCTTCAATGGTAGAAAGACGCCACCAACCAGTGACACTTGAAATTTTTGGGGTCTACTACTGTTCCCTGAGAAAAACAGCTTCTCCTTTTCAACTTTCCTGGATTATTGGATTTCTCGTTCAGTGGCTAAGGAATACTTGAACTTTTTACGGAAATCTTGCCTGTCTATTCCGTCTGTCATCTAGCATTTCTGGAGGCTTCTTTAGAATCCACGGACAGACAAACCCTAAAATTACTCTGTTGCATGCTGTCTGTGAGACTTACTTTCAGTGGCAGTTAATTTGTGAAAAGTTACAGCTATCTGGCTAGCTTTCTAAGCTTGATTGCTATAGTGCCTCATAGCAAGCATGGTCGATTTCTCAGCCACCAGCAGTTACAGTCTACAAGGTTATTGCCAAGCGTAAACGAGGGAGAAACAACAGCGCACCACAATGCAATCTGAATTTCATAACTTGTTCCAACATTACCGAGAGCCTTGTGTAGAGATAAGCAACATGCAACTAATAATCATGTAATCTAGCCGAAAATGCGCCTGTTTTGGAGGAAAAAGATGTCGAGTGAAACAGTAAAGCTAGTGATGTCTTAAACTAAAGCTGGCTGAAAATAACTTGTAGGTGGTGCACATCTGAAACAGCTGTGCATCATTTTCCCGGTGATTTTACATTTGTCCAAGCATGCAAACCTAAACGAGATTCGGTGTCGCCAATTCAGTCTACCAGGGTGTTCGTATTCCCAGATGAAACAAATATATCGGAAATATGCTGCAACCGAAAGGGAGCAGTTAGGTCAAAGTAAAAGACGTTTTAAACGATGTTGCTGCCAAAATCATTACAGACAATCCAAAATCTGCCAAGGATATGTTATAGGCCTAACTGTTGTTGAGAACCCAGTTGGTCATAACAGCTTTGGTAAGTGTTCTACGACTCACGTTAATTACAACCTTATAAACCTAATTCGCATGACCCTTACCAAATAGACCAGACAGATGCTATACGTTTGATACGTCCTGAATAATAAAATTTGAAATACGACAGACGTCGATTTTTGTTGTGTCGAGCATCAGAACAGGTCTGGGCTGTCGATCTATTTTTCAACCGCAAACATTGCAGGCACTTACGGTAAATTTTTTTCTAAGATTAAGTCGGGGACACTGACAACCAAAGTTTTGTTTTCAAGGTGTGAAATATATCGAAGCAGTGTTATTATGATGAACTCATCCTGGAGACGTATTACTGACAAAGGATATAAATGACATCTAGGAGCTACATTGGGAAGGTAGAAGGATAGGAGTCGGCAGGTGCATATTTTCGCCTACGGTTCCTGCAGGATGCGACAGATATGATGAGACGGCCGATACATTTTGAATTTCTTACAGTTGTTAATATTTGTGTCTGAAGTGTAGGCTAGGATGCTATAAGGACGCCCAGAGTTAGAGCAATGAACAGTTGGGGTTTCCAACCATGGTTTCCCGCTTAAAAACCTGCGTCGTAAAACGGCGATTTGATGGCATTGTACCAGAGCTAGTAATATTTTTTTTCAAAAATATCGCGCGGATCTTCTTTCAAGGCTTCACGTGGAGGACCAGGAGACTGGTCAAATACTTACCTATTGACCTGTCTGGAGTGGATGACTCTGTCGGTGTAATAAACATATAGTTTAGCCGAATAAGTCAGTGAGATGAGCCAACCTTCACACTGTATCAAACACTCATTCTCTTTGTGCCGGGAACTTCTTAATCATCCATTTTCATTGGTTCTGAACGCTATCCATGTTTGTGTCAACGCAGTCTCTAGTTTCTTCAGTTAATCTATTTATACCAGAGTTTGATTGGCTTCTTCTACAGTATTCTTCGTCACGGTCGTGGTGATAGGTGGCTGGTCCAATAATATCATCTGGTCAGGTTATAGCCGTTTCCGTTTGTGCGTATATTTGCAACTTGTACGTTAGTGAATACCTGCATACAGCAGAGTATAGGTATCCTCTTCACTCCACAGCTAGTTAGGTAGATTAAATTTTGTTTGGGCAAAGGCTTATGACTAAATTTGTCGGTTGTTGTTACTGTTGATTGAGGACATTGCCGGTCAGCCAGTCGAATCAGCATCAAAGAGTAGTTCCGACCTACCCATTAAGAGTATGTTATTTTTCCAAGATCATCCCATCACATGTTTTACACTATGCCTATTTTTCACTGTCGGCCAATTGCGTTCATAATATTCGTAAGGCTAGGTTCCAGGAGAACGTTCAATAGTTAATCGTTCGGACATTGCAGTAGATTGCTTATTCCTTCGAGATAGAAGATGGCCTCTTGTCTATCAGCACTGTATGTATTGTACATTTTTGTCGTTAGGGTGCGGTGCCTGCTGTCAACCGTGTAAGAATTGGAAGTCACCGTCAATTTTTAGAGGGTTTAAGTTTATTCACAAACTAAGATACCTTGGCATAATTGAGGGCTTTGGGGTCGTTAGGTTCCCGGTAAACTTTAGGAATGCTCTCACATGGGTGAATTATAACGAATTTACTGATCACATTCTTTAATCTTTTCTACGGAATACACCGTCTGGGTTACACAAATATCCAAAGACATTTTACACAGAACCCATGCCGTTTTCAGTCATTCGGTGCGCAGTAGTTATACTCATGGTTCTTGACGTCTCTGACTCACGCAGCGCTATCTTTAAGATTCGTCTAGAACAGTTTACTTCCGTGATCACTGCTTCTTGGTACCTCTACCGTGTGCATGTTAATTATGTTTACTGGTAATAATTGAACATGCTAAAATTATTGTATAATTGAACGGAGTTTCTTTTATTGCAGTCAACAGAGAGAATGGCACCAAGTATCCGAAAGAAACTTGTGGTTGTTGGGGATGGAGCATGTGGAAAGACGTGTTTGTTAATTGTGTTCAGCAAAGGCACTTTTTATGAGCACTATGTACCAACTGTTTTCGACACGTTCGTTTCCGATATGGTTGTTGATGATAAAGAAGTTTGTGTTGCATACTTACAGTTAATGTAAATTATTCAGGTAGAACTTTCCCTATGGGATACAGCAGGTCAAGAAGACTATGATCGACTTCGCAATTTGTCCTATCCTGATACTAACGTGATTCTTATGTGCTTCAGTGTAGATTCACCGGATAGTTTGGCAAACATTAGAGACAAATGGGTCGGTGAGGTAAGTTAAATCAGTTGACTGCTAATAAGAATTTGAATGTTTATAGGTGCGTTGCTTTTGTGAGAACGTTCCTATTGTACTTGTGGGATTGAAAAAAGATCTCCGAACAGATCCAGCCACAATAAGTGAACTTGCACGAATGAAACAACAGCCAGTGAAAACGGAAGATGGCAGAGCTATGGCATCTCAGATTGGTGCATATGCGTATATCGAGTGTTCATGTGAGTGCGCCGTCTATTAAGATGCAGTTGTTTGTTTTATAGCAAAAACAAGGAGAATGTGAGAGAAGTATTTGAGATTGCTACCAGAGCCGCGCTGAAAAAGAGGAAGAAGAATTACACTTGCAAACTAATGTAAACTGTGGTTCGCTGTTTTTCTTGCTTATAGATAACTGTCCGTTTAATTTGGAGATTATCATTGAAAACAAAACTTCAGTCTGTTGCCTGAATATCATTGTAAACCTCGTTATGGTCTTCGTTTTCTGTCAATAAAACAAGACCAATGTTTATTTTGTTTTGGTTCATTTTTCTTTTCCAAATCTCAGCCAAAGCCTACGTACATGTATACTTGTGTTATGTACAGATAACCAGCTAAATCTGTCCTTTTTCTAACAGTTTTGTGCAATAATAGCTCTATACTTCTGTAAACACTTTGTTAACAGGCTTTCCTTTTTTTTAGCTATTTATGTTCAAGTCTACAAAACATAGTCCACATAAAGCTTCCTTATTATGTAGTCTTTTACTATGAATTAGTATCAGTATAAAGTTTTGCTAATATTCTATTCTGCTAGTAAAGTAATTCTCTACTTCTGTCTTTTTAAGAGGAATGTGCTCAGAAAGTTTATTAAGTCTCTTCAGTCCTATATATATAAGTGTCAGTACGATTGGGCACACATGGAACATTGCCTGACTCACGTAAGATTATCAGCGGTATTAAGCAAGATTGTTTATCATGACTTTCCACTCGTGTTATTGTCATGAATGAGCTCCTATTTAGAGTATTAGGGATGAATATCCCGTTGATTTTGAGCGTTGCCAGGTAGACGAATTTCTTGGTTTGGATTATATTAATGATATCGCTGTAATCAGCGACAGACCAAGGGTAACTCAATAAGCTCTAACCATGTTGAAGATATCGGCTAATCAACATGGAACTCGTTTTGTCCCTAAAAAGCGCGAGGCACTATACTGGTAGAAATCGCCGTCTACGCATACGTTCATCTCGGTTTGTGACATGTTGTGATTAGTAAATAAGTTTGTATACCTGATTAGTTGCTTAAGTGTTGCCGGAGGTATGGATGAAGGTATCAGCGACTGCACTTCAAACATCAGATTTTTCTCTCGACCTGTGTCACCTGTAGCAACAAAAGGACGTGAGCCTTGTTCGTTAAGGGATAAGTGTGTCCTTAATCTGTGCGTCAAGTCCTCCCTAATGGTTTTTGCCAACGGAGGTTGTTTGCCATTTATCGATGTTTGACACTTGCTGCTTCAGTACGGTTGTTGATGACTGGTGGAATACCCACACGAACATCGACATTTTCCAACAATGGATCTCCGTGAATATCAATCTGAATATCACCAAATCCAACACGATCTCTTGTTATTGATTTATTTGTCTTGGATATCTTTGGTTATTGCCAAGCCGCTGGTTTCCTGCAATCCTGTTCGCTGTACCCAGCGTAGGCCAGAAGAAAACAACACGAAAGCCAAACATTGCACTGATATGGAGACGTAAAACAACCAAATTTCAGCGCTGTCTTCAGTGATGTCCCCATGGACGAAGTGATCCTGAACGTCGTTTGTTGGAGAAACTGACACGTACTGTACAGAACAGTAACCATTGTTGCTTACGTGGAAAAGGTACTACCTGATGAGAACACCGATCCATTTCTCTCTTCATCTGATCCATGTTGCGTGGCACAACGCATTTATCTTTATTTGGTGTTGTTTTGAATATACGCGTCTACGTATTTTCTGTCTGCCTGTTGGCCTAATTACAACGCAACAAATACGGAAGTACTAATCAGTAGAAATTGCGGACTGCACGTTTGCTAAAAGTTACGGGATTACTGCAACAATTTGTGAATTCGATTAGTTGTGGACCATGAGTGTCAGTTATCCACATATGTGTTTCTGTGTACATCCAATATCATGGTTCGTTTCTGTCGCTTCGCATTGCTATATATTTCTATGGGTCGACTTTCAGGTATGCGACTAGTCAAATGGTATTACGCGCGCTTTCATAAGTTTGGACTCACAATGACTCCTGAGGTCCGTTTGATTATCAGCTGATTAACTAGGTATCAACACAAACCATTTTCTGCGCCGTCAGACGATGTGAGGCATCACGTGTGAGGACTGAGTGTTTTTCTTAAGTTTAGTAACTGTAAGTCCGAGTGACAGATCACTATGCCACAGTCAGTACGCTGACGCACTAAGGTATTGTTATAAGATAAAACTTAATTAACCAGGGGCATATTTCAATTCATATGTGGTTCATTCCTGATGTTTATTTAGGTTTAACTCTCTCGTTTCCATTCTTGATAATCTTACCTAACCAGCGCTGACATGGTCGCTTCCATTTTGCATAAGTTAACAGTAAAATAAACTGACGACAAACAGTTTGGTATAACAAACCAGGTCTATGTCTGTACTGCAGTTGTTCATCCAGCAGTGGTCAGCCTCCTTACGAGGGCCACATGAAAAAGTACCATTATCAAGCTATATGATTCAGTGCTGAAGAGTCACTCTTCAGCATTGTACGTATCAGAATAGCGATCAGTGTCCCACACGACCACTCTGAGTTGGTTGCTGTGGCCAGTCTGACTTGTTCTTACTGTAGCAGGAAAAGTGGAGCTCCAGCATACTGTTTGCCACTCTGCTGTAGGCACTGCTAATGTCTGATCGATCATTGGATGTTACACCTAACACATATATCCAGAAGTTATAAACAGCGGTCGAAGCGAACAGTGACACTCGGAGAGAACGCGTGCGACGCGTCCCCAAAGCACATCTGGATATCTCGTGGTTATCGGACGAACATGCTAACTGCAGCACTGATATTCTGACAGTAGGCACGACCAAATAACTGTGTCCAAACTGTAGACCACAACATTGTGTAGTATTCAACTTGCTATATAATTTCAAAAGGACAAAGAAACTTAGGACGTCACTTCTACCTACACTTGAGCTTCGCAAGATTCGGCTGCATTAGCTCAAAACATGTTGCATGTACATGCAGAACTATTCCATTATACCTTATTATCTTGAACGGGTAGCACAATGCAGAGCCTGCTTCACGCCTTTTGAGTTAAGAATGCAATTTATCACACCTAACGATGACTGTGGATCAGCCTGGCCTATGTGCATTAAAAGAAATTAAAAAAACGTTAAGCACTTCTGCGTTTACGATGAAGAGGCGAAGTTAGCATTGATGGGAAAAATTTGGTCCGAAACAAATGGTGATGTAAACCTCCGAATGTATGAAGATACCACTGATATGTACTGGTCAAAACGAAATGTCCTTTATTCAACAATTCTTTAGTAATGCAGAAGACACTGAAACTTGTTGCTGATTTTTTGTGTACAGTTGTTTGTATCCAATAATGGTTAGTCATCGAACTTTTTTAACCGGTAAGCAATAGAATATGCAGTAGACCTGTTGTTGAATACACCACCAGTCCAATGTACAAGATGGTCATATTTCTCAGTCGTGTACCAAATCTGTTACAAAACAAATTCACAATCAATGTTGAGGAACTTCTTTTTACATTTTCTCAGCAGAATCGAACAAATGACATTACATGTTGACTAACTCTGTCTTAGTTCTGACGTAACCCTTTTATACAACAGTGTACCGCTGGAACACTGCACTGATATCAGGGAAGTTTTATTTGAAGATAATGGTCCTCTTGTTGTACGTGTCTGTTTATCGCATTCCAGCGTCTAAAATGATCTTAACTTGGACCTACCGTCTGCGTAGTTTACACTGAACAAAACGGTGTATGAGAAGTTTGACGTTGTATCCGTATTGATTGGTTTGTTTCTTGAAAGATGAGAATTAAAGATTTTGAACGAGTTTGTCTGCTGGTCGCTTGGTGGCGTTATGCCGATAACACGTTTAGAATGATGAAACTCAGTGCCATATTCAGTTTCAGGACATTTTGAGATCGGTACAAAAGAGTTTCTACAGCGTCCTCTCCACTATTCGCACTCTTCTGCCAAAGTTTACATTTACCGCGAACCAGCTCACTCCAGCCGGCAACTCACCCAAGCTCTTTTCATTCACTCTCCACAGGAAGTAGGGTTATATGACCCGTTGTCAACAGAACGAATATGATCTACACTAATGAAGTCTCTAAAACAGAAGAGGCTTTCCAAACTCACGAACTGCATGCAGCCAACCCCTACGTGCATGGTCCCTTAGGAAACAAAATGCAATACGCAATGCGAAAAATACCTGCTGTGAAACGGATTCGAAATAACTTCGCTTTTTTTCCCTCTAAATAGAATTCCTGACCACGCTCCTGATGAATGGTATAGGGCTCGATGACACACTCTCGTCCAAAGATCTGCGTTTTATAATGGACGATCAATAGAAGTGTGTACACATGAAACGCTGTTTCATTTCGTAGAAGATACAGGTAGGCCGGCTAGAGTACGTGCATTGCTGAACACAAATGATAAAGCGAGTATTCCTGTAAAAAAATCCAATACTAACGCTCACAAAACTGAGGACACGAAGTATTTATCTCATCGACTCGTGTGCCGTGCTATCCTCGGCTCTAATGAATTACATGCGTTTTGAAAAAAGTTTAGTGTTTCATGAGTGGAGACGAGATATACGTCGCTGGATACGACCCTGTGTTCGAACTTAATCTGATTTCTCTTCATTCCCACTCAACATGTATACGTCGGCCGTAATACCAGAAAACCCCTATCTGCAACGCAATTTGTTCGGACCACGGCAAACCCTACATAACCTCGGATCTTTTGTGAATGTGACTTGGAATACGTTTCTGACGACGGTCGCCTGAAACTCAGAACATTAGAACTTGCTCGTAATCTGTGGGTTAAAAACGTTCTCAACGCTCATATTTCCTGCTTAAGTTTGCAGTACAAGTGATGAAAGTATTCTGAAAATGGTATGCCGCCAGTTTGCATGCATTTTTTGCTGATTGAGACCTCTGGGATATTTATCGGTTAGTTGATTGTTTGGTTAACTGTTAAGTACAGGCCGATATCGGGCCTGGTAAGCTGGGGATTTTGTGCCTGAGTTGAACTTCCCACCAATATAACTGTTTGTGGAAATTGGTTTGAATCGTTCGTCCACGGCCGAACACTTGCAGCAATTAAACAACCTGTGAGACTCTTTAGGGTTTAAACCATTCCCTAGTGTGTCCGTTAAGTCGCCATTTCAGACGCTGTGTACTAAATTATGCTTGCTTGTGACGAAACACCGCGCAGCACCATTATTTGTTTTGTTGTCGTTATGGCTTGGTTCCACGCAGGTCATTAAAGACGATAACTGACAAAAATCAAAATTACTGTGATGAAGACAATGGGATACAATAGGTTGCGAAGTATAACTTATTGTTCAGGAATCCGTAAACAAGGACAAATGATTACACTAGTTTGGCTCACTAAATGTAAACAAGTGAGTGTACGAAATTATTAGATGGAAGTGCCAACTGAATTCCATGTAGAAACCGTACACATAGTGGCTTTTATTCCTGTACTCAAAGTAGCAATCGATTACACTAAAACGGCTCGACAGTAAACATTGATGTACCTTCGGAAGCTTATCCCACAGCCGACTAACGTCCAGCGTAGACTCATGCGTTCGCGTAGAAATAAACAATAAAAACTTGCGTACATTCCTGAACAGCAAAAATGCCTGAATAACTAGTTTGATTTTTGTTGGTTAGTCTTTATTGTTGTTTTCGCCCGTTTTGGTGCTATAAGAATTAAGGTCTACAAAGTTTGAGAATCACGTATTAAAAGGTGTTGACTAGAACTATTATTCATAGTCATCTCGCGCCTGGGTCAGTCGGTGTTTTCCTAAAGGATAGTCTTGTGTCGACGCATGTGGTTGGTCGGTTAGGTCATTCGTTTTAATCTGTTCTGAAGTTGGAGGCCATAAATGGTGCTCAGAGGAAACAGAAAAACTAAGTGAATGTCCGTAATCTAACAGCCTGTGACGGCCCCATAAACTGAACTGGAAGATTGGCCTTTTCATGTCCAAACAGATCATATGAATGGGAGTATGGACATCTTCAACTGATCACACAAGAAAATCATGTTACTCGGGTTGTACTAGATACCCAAGGTGGGTGGAGTTTTTCACGCCTGAATAAGTTATCACGATAAAGGTCGTTTGTTGTCAGGACTATTAGAAGATGACTATGAGGGATCTACATTTATATCTCACCCCATACACCTATTCGCTAATGAAGGTTTGTTTTCTCGGTCAGACGAAAATGGTCACCTGATTATTTAACTGAAATGTGTCAGGTAATTTGTTTGTAGGATTCATCAACATACAGTGGGTGTTAGTGTCAAGTGTGTGTCGTTTCTCAATGCAAAAATATTAACTGAGACACTTAAATAACTCAACTGGTGCAGTATAATTTGCTCCAGACGGAACTGTTTCCAAGGAATCAGCAGTTCAGTACAAGTCGTAAAAGAGTTCTAATAGAGTTCCAATTCACTGCAGAGACTAGTAAACATGCACAGTTTTTTCGGGTTCAATGTCATGTGAATATACGTTCAGTTGTGAGGTGTTTCTGCTGATACCTAGCATATATTAGCCATAGCATTTAAAGTGTAGCCTCTTAAAGCAGTTTGTTTGCCTGAACTTGCTCTACAGAGACAGTCACGCTGGTATAAAATCAGATAATGAGGGAAAAAGAAAACCACTTCGCAGTACCTTAAACGTCTGAAAGGGGTCATTTGTAACATAATAACACACCTAGGCCTACTATGTTCAGAAGCAGTCAATGCTTACGACCGAAATATGATCAGCTGGCTCTCAGAGATCAAAGTAGGCGCTTAGGCTCATATTTTACTAGCAGAGTGCACTAAAAAGTTGGCCAGTGTGCAAATATTCACTAGAATACTTGCCAACACAGGAATGAAACCACTTGCCTAAAGTGAACTGATCCGAACTTTGTGGTCGTTATATCCTGAGTACGTGTTATATTTTATATGTTGTGCTGATGTATAGGTTATTTTTCGTCCTAACAAATCTATTTTGACGACTGCCGCTGTTGAATTATTGGA
Source organism: Paragonimus kellicotti (assembly GCA_014220965.1). Taxonomy (NCBI): domain Eukaryota; kingdom Metazoa; phylum Platyhelminthes; class Trematoda; order Plagiorchiida; family Troglotrematidae; genus Paragonimus; species Paragonimus kellicotti. The sequence goes on along the minus strand of LOND01000119.1, from coordinate 7,338 downwards.
CGTAATCTGTGGATTGTCACAGTTCTCCGAGGTTCGGCTTGTGAATGGAAGTTTCAAAGCCTTGCCTTTGTGCCAGTCTAGTTGGGAAACCTTACGATAATTGTGTCAGCAGTACAGTACAAGCAGACTGACGGATGAGACCTATTACTAGCACAGGTTCAGCCATATCTGCCTTTAAAAGAGTGACAACAGAATGCAATAGGCCATGTGGTTAAAATATTAGTCTGTTCGTTATTTCTGTACGCTAAAGATACTTCCGCCTCACCTATTTTGTAAGAGCAGATCAACGGTGCCTTCAAACACATAGGCAGGACATCCCTTTAGTATTCACACGGTCATTAAACAGCCACATACTTGATTACTTACAGTGGGAATAGTTTTGTTGCTATGTATTTAAATTCAAAAGAGATTGACTACAATTAATGTTCAAGTTACTAACATGTCTCCGCGAGAAATTACACAAAGTCTTCTGATAGGTAATTAAAACAAGGGATTTACGTAAATTCTCTGCCTTATTTAAAAAATCAGTCGGGAACCGTACATAAATAGCAGGATTGTAACATACTATGCTTACTGATCAACTTGTGCCAATCCAGCTAGTTCACTTATCATCAATTGTAATTCTGTTCCGCTACCACAAACTTCTCCACTGACTGAATTATGCGTGTCTTCGACTGAGATCAGACCCTAACTTGTGTGTGCGGATAGGTGTCAATTATTTCGTGATTTTTGAACAAAATACGATTGAAATTATAAGGATCAACAGGTAGAAATGTGAACTTTATTAAATCATCTGCATGAACAAATTAGTTTTCATGATACATGAGTAATAATCCGAATTATACAGGGTATTTAAGTTTGAATTACACGCTACGTGATTACTCATCTCCGACGGCCCTATGCAGAGGTATTACCCCTAAACTAAGAAAAGCATCTTCTTTCTGTCACCAAAGGAACCTTACAATCAAACGAACATTCAGAACTGGTACATTCTGCATCCAAACAACAAAGTGAGTGTCTTCAGTCGTGTGTGCACACAGGTGCAAATACACAGGTCATTCATTGGGCGCCATTATCGATCTTGTTTGACTGGTATTTCACAAATCGCTAATTACACGTGTCGAACAACCAATCAGTGTTGTGTTGTAGGCCGAACAATGAGTGTGAGTGCGTTTTGAAATTCACGTATGAGCAACAAGCCGTCTTCAGACCATTATGAAGCACGTGCTGTTTTGTCTGTGCACCCACGAGTTTTCTTGTTTGTGGCTGCTGAGATGTAATAGAGACAACCAAGAACTAATAATTGCAATATTCGCTTGGCTTGTCATTATTAATCGATCCGGTATCTGTCGACGTTACGTGATTAACGCTCAGGTCAACAAGAAATACAAGTTATTTTATTACAGCAAAACATCTGCGCAATGAATGACATTAATTTGTGATCTGAAGTGGTGGAGAAAGGCTGAGTGATTTCAGCGAACGAGAACGAATGGATTAATGTTGGTTAATTATTGAACCTAATTCAGTCGACTAATAACACTTCCTTCTTCTGGTTAGTAATACAGGATTTTGGTTACTATTACTGAAACGTCGCTCACAAGTGACCGTGGATGTCGTATTTCTACTTTCGAAAAAATATGACTAAATATTTAGTGGAACTGCGACAAATTAGATCGGTTGTGGGTGTCGTTGAGTACATTTTCCCGTTTTCACAGTCGCACAGAATGTCACATATATGACCAAACGAAATTGGTCTTCGTTACTATGCTAAAGTACTACAGACTGTGTATGTTAGCTTCACAAAACTGATAAATTGGCTGCGTTCCTGCTGACTTTTTTCCAAGTTTAATGGTGAGAACGAAGAATTTATACTATAGATAGTTAGCTCAGAAAACATCCCGACCTCAGTTGTTAGGGAATAGTATTCCATCATCTCAGCATACATTCTGTTGTCGTTCTGCAGTGAATCATGTTTTTACCCCTAAATTATGACTGAGATTTTAAAAGGCTTGAAAAGACATTCAACTTTAATCAAAACACCAAATAATTTGTGACAAGGCTATTCCAGCCTGAGGTTATTTTTTGGCTTCCCTGGGGAGTGTCACAATGTGGTTGTTTCTTGGAAATTAATAAATTTATGTTTCGTTCCATCAAAGTGAAACGGCTTCTGAAGAATTCGACTACTGTTCGGATGCACAGTATTTGTAATCAGCACTGAAGTAATTACATAGACATTTGAAGTGACATTGTGTATATGAGAAATCAAAATAAACTATTTCCCCCGAATAGTCGTAGAACTGAATCGTCGGATACAACGAACCACATCTTAACCTCTACTACCTACAAAGTTGCACTGATTGTTGTGTTGCAACGCCGTGTAGGCTCATGAGCAACCAGCTAATTATCATGCGCATCAGTCGAAATGTAACGAGCTGTCTTTGTTTTGCGACACGCAAACGCCAGTTACTCGGCATCACGAATACACGTACAGAAAGATTTTGGTACTTATACAATACGTTCTTGATAATAAACTCAGTATGTACAAAAAGCATGTAATATGCAAAGCCCGTTTAATGTAGACGATAGTTCCATTTGACGAACACTCTACTTTCGCCGAATCGTTTTTTAAACTGCGCCAGGTCCTTGTCATTCTAGAGAGGAAAGCACACTAAACCGAAAACTCCCAGTTCAAAACATTTGACTTTTGTTTTATAGTCCACAAAAAGATTCGTTTGTTACAATCAGTTGAGTTAACAGCGGTGGATGACTGAGTACAATGTCGAATCTCTGAGTTCCTGGCACAGTTTTGCATCTCGACTGATAGAGAGCTCGTCACGTCTGAGTATACTGATTTTATTGCTGTTTCTCTCGACGGTTCGAATCCAACCGAAGTCTAAACTCCTCTTGATTCAATCTACCCTAAAGAGCAAAGCTTGTTTAATTTGGTAACTTGGAGGTAATGAAGACCATGTGGATTTTTGCTCTTAGGTGCAAGTTTGCATGATTCTTTTGCCATTGATATACCTAGAATGTTAAGGAAAACATATATCATACAAAAGCGCCAAAAAATGGACAACTGAGTTATGGTGTTGAAACTACGCAGCTAATCTCCTGAATTTCCAAAAATACCGACAATGAGGAATGTAACAAAAGTTGACGTTCTACATTTCGTGAAAGAATAAATCAATAAAGACTGCGAGACGGTGGCTGATTGGTACCAAGCATGTTTATAAACACTCGCGGCTACTCTGTGTACCATAAATGTTTGCCCGCTTATCAGACGTATACTTTTACAATTTTCTTATTAATCCGATAAACTTGACTTTGTGAAAAACCGCCGTAATACATTCAGGTTAACAGAAAGACCAACAATATTCCAGTTAGATCTGTCTATAATTTGACGACGTTGGAATGTTTGCATTCTTTTTGAGAAAACAGATGATTTTGCCGTAGCTAGCAGCAATTTACTGACAGATTATGTAAGTTTTTCCAAAATCAAACTATTTTAATGTTCAAAGTTTT
>LOND01000118.1:154391-170417 GCA_014220965.1 Paragonimus kellicotti | reverse complement strand
ACTGTGCGTTATGTAACAACACGGTGGATAACCTGAGCGAATATCGACTTGTTGTCAGGATACAGTTAACAATAAACCACTTGGTCATGTATGAGCCACTGATGAGCTTAATCGAAGTGATGGAATACCACACATTGGCCTGTCGATAATAACAAGAATATGTCTATAAAACAGACAGATCATTGAGATTGGAGAAGCTTGTGGTCATCAGTGTTCCTGACACGCAAGAGGTACGCGCATGTTACCAAAACGATCACCTCATCACCTAGATTGTCGGCTTCCGAGATGCAGGGATTCTGTGGCATTGCGCCTGAGTTGTCGTATCGAGGTTGGAATTATGACAACGGATGAAGGATCTGTGTAGATCGTCAAATGATTAGGCGAACACCAAGCAAAGCAAACCGGCGTGCGTAATTTTTTGTTACCCCACTTGATGCTCAGTTTGAACCGTCTACAAAAGGTGATGCCAAATTATTGCTATTCAAAAGTAAACTGTTGCTACTTATGAAAAACATGATATATTCAATAGGCTTTCTCATTCTGTCATCCACTATATTTAGCATTGGTTTTACTTACCCGTCCATGCGTCGCTGAGTGTGAGGTGAAGTTATTACAACCGTTCTGTTCTGAACCTGGAGCGCTAGCCCACAGACTGCGTTTTTGGGGATGAACGCTGCGACTCACGTAAAGTACCCAATGTTAGACTGTGTATTACACTCCGTGGAATTACGATCGTTTTCTATGAGTGTCCACTGGCTTTTGGACCGTTTGCTTTTTTTTAATTACCTAATTGATCGACACGCATACCTTTCAGAATATACATCGCTATTGGAGAAACTCGATAGATTTGTTTGCTGCACGGCACTGACCCAGTGGCATGTCTACAAGACACTATTTTAAGACTGAATTCACCCAAGTTTACTTCGATTCATTTCACAGCCGAAAATTCCAAACTGTTCTGCGTGTACCACTAAGCTGAATTCGCGTTTTTCTATGTGAGATGTTGGTCTAATTTGTCATCAGTCTGTGCCTTTTGTTTTTTCTCTCTGATAACTAAATTGTCACCCGTATTTCTCTGTTCTTTTTTCTCTTCCTTATAGAATGAGCTAGTCAAACGTCACACAATTGTCAGTTGTATCATTAGTACATCCGGACGCAAGCAACACGTGTGTCATTTCCCTAATTCACAGACCGGCCACCTCGCTTATGATCACATTATCTTAGTTGGTCCGATTTGCTGTCGAACTGAATCATTCTGTTACTGTGTATCTGGCCGCACAGTTCATCATTGTGAATAGATCTCGTGTTACTGCCAACTTCGAACGTTCTCCCATTTCACCCTTTAGCAACAGTGTGTTGCGTTGCTTGCGATCAGCTGGGTAATTTCCTTTCAAACGTGCTGCTATTTTTACTATGTTGCCACTATCTTTGTTTTGTTTCGCACGTTACTTTATTTAGTGTGCTCGATTTTTTACCAGTACTCTCAGACTTGCCTTCTTGCACACACGCCTTCACACAAATAATCCGTATGGACTCTGGTTTTTTCAATCTTTAACATTACGCCACTTACCATTCGTCCTGTCTGCTATATTGCCTCGGTGCATCCGTGATAACCGTCTACCATGGTTGAGGTCCGATTTTTGCGTGTGTTCTCGTTCCGTTATGAGTTTTCGGCCACACATTGCTCCATTGTCGTGATTTCCTAAGGTGTGCAGAATTTGCTCTCACTTTCCAGCAGTGCACACCGATTGCTTGGGCTGTCTACACAATTTTTCACTTGCCTTGCTTCTTCGTAGGGAGTTTCAGATCCCACGCAAAAATCGTGACATTTTAATTCTTATGCATTCTGATTATCACACTGTTTGCTATCTATAACGAGTTCGTCTCGTCTGATTAAACTGCTCAGATTCGTATTCGAACCAGTATCTTGCGGACCGTGAATTGGCGATGCATGTACACGGTTGTTCGAACAGTCCAAGCAAGAATCCTTTTTAGAAGTCACACGATGCTTTAGTCATTTCGAATGCATCACTTGTAATCTTCGTCGCAAGCCGATGTGGTCAAAATAAACAAATCGTGGAACCGTGAAACGGGTGGTGGTCAGTTCACAATCTGGATCTAGTCCCATGTACTCCAGTGGTAGTGACGCCAACTACCAGTCGTTGTTTTGTGGGTTCGAGCTCCAACCCACTGCGACTCTGGACGTTGTGTATTGTTGGACACACTGGTGTTAGAACCACGGGTTTTTTCCTCGATGATTGAAGTTTACTTACGAGGTGCAATAAAACATTGTTTTATCTAACTTCAAATCAATACGCCCGCGTTCAAACTCATGCAATTTGTGAAACGTGGGACTGTTTCAGAATGCTGAACCGAAACAACCTCGAAATCACGTTCTGCTTCCATCAATGAAGTGGTGTATTTTATGTGTCCTCCGTTTATTGCTGTACATTGTACAGTACATCTTTTTCATTTAATGAAGACGAGGATTACAAAACGTTTCCCGGCTAAGTTAGGGTAAAATTAAGTCATGTTGGCCGACCTATAGGTCAGTGAGATCTACACACGTACTTTTAATCATAGCTCCTACAGCCGTGTTTTCCAGTCAGCCCTTTTCGAACAAAGACACTATACAATGGTTTCTGTCTTGTTCCAACTCCGTGTTGTATATTCTTGCTACAGCTGGGTTCTGCACTCCGACCACGCTTTCAACAGGCAATCATATTGGTCACCTCATCATTGACCTCACACTGAGTAGCAGCGAGTCACTCTGCCTTAACGCATCCTTATTCGCCTGTGAATAATGTTCAGACTGTCCAATCGCCTGGGGATGCCATACGTCAACCACTGTTTTTACCGCCAAACGATGTCCCCACGGTTAAGCTGTTCAGCAATTTTGTTGAATTCTGTGATTTCCAGCAGCCTGCCATTCCTAATCTTAAAATCATCCGTTGCGGTTAATGGGGCGGTTATTATGCCTCATCTCGAGGCTTTCGGACAAATTGAGCGTCAATCAAATAAATATGCGTATGCTCTATATATGATTTTTTGATCTGCCGTGTATAGTTCGAGTTGCAAAATGGGCGACGCAGTTGACTCATGGATATTTGGGCCGGCAGTATCGCTCTGACAAGAACGAAATTCGAGTCTAGTTCGTTTCTCGAACTGGTTTTGCGACTGGCCGTAAAGTACCTGAACGACAAAACTGATCATTTCTGAATGATATTTAAATTGATAGCTAAATCCGCGGTTACTGACTTGTTTGTACATTGTATTGTCAAAATTGTGTGCAAAATTATTTTTCTTATGGATGAATACATTTGAAACACCTCGATTTCACAAACAATTCTAACAGTTAAATTAAAGGGTGCTGCTCGTATGATGTGTCGTACACTTTGGTTATAGGGAAATTTACAGCACCAGGTAGGGTTTAGAGATCCTACCATATGCGGCCAACTTAAACATATCTGCATTGTGTAATTATGGCAAACTAAACGTCCATTTATAAAAACAGCTCATTTCCTAGAGAGCCGCACTGTCATTACGAATAGTTTGTGAACGTAGAGTCTTGATCTAATGAGCTTGGTTAATAACTTCTTGATAAGTTGCACCCCCTTCATGCACGCTCACTTTATGTCCCGTTTAGGGATGAAGGATGTCAGAGTTTTGTTCTTGTGCCGAGAAAACTACTGGCAATCCCCCGCCGCACACAACTACCTTGAGACACGTTCGCCAATCTGGATGACCAATAACAAATCAGCCTTCCAAATAGCACTCACAGCAATTACATGGGTCCTAGTCGTAAAATATTCTCGGTTCCAGCCAGTGACGGGAGCTTCAGATTCCTACCAGTTCAGCTGGTGGACTCCATTTGACAATGGGATGGGTGGGTAGCCGAGTCCACACATACCACCCAACAAAACACGTACTAGTGAAGGTACGCGGATCCTGTCACTGGTCTCAAGCCCAGATTTCTCACAATCGGGTCTCACCTGTTTTTAAGTCCGCCTGAATGAGATTGGACTGGGGTGGCTTCCTAATTCTAGAAAATTCAGTCAATCTGAGTTCACACACAAGCTGCTACGGAAGGAATTGTAGTCACTGGGCGCCCACCAATCGAAAACGACGGTCAGCTGCTACATCAAATTTGCTCTCGAACAATGGTGGTTAAAACAGGTTTGAACGCTTGTCAAATTTAGACAACTGAGTTGTTTAAGGCAGTTCCGTGAACTCTGACGGATGGGGTCAATTAAAACGCAGAATTCTTGTCGCCTGATAACAATAGTAAACTGTTGGTTTTTCCATAAAAGAGGATATTGTTTTCCAATAAATTTAGATTGTTTAGTGCCGCTGAAACCAATGTTGTTCCGGTTTTCTTGATTTGTTAACCCAATACGCGACACCCGCCACTTCCTTTGGAAGCTGTAAAAAGATCTCAAGGAAGTAGGACGGTCCCTGTTTTTATTGTCAGTATTCGAAGTGTGGTGAGAATGAGCACTCAAATTATGCCTCTCGTGAGTAGTCATACGGATGCATGTATTAAGGTATTGAAGCAATCGGTGAAAAATACAAGAAACAGTGAGAAATCTGGCAAAAAAAATATTTCCCGCACGCGAGCTAGCTAGTGATAATAGTATCATCCCTGGAGTATCACTGTGTGCAGATGAGTGTCCCTGTTCGGGATGTTGCAGCAGATGCAATTTGTATCGGTTTGCTTGATAAACAATGCTGGCTCACAACAAAAACTAACCGTGGACAGTAACCCATTTCGTATGGTAGGACCTGTCAACCCGCTGTTCATGTACACTTACCGAAATGATGGCTTTCTGCTGTGGATGGCCTACTTGCATCTGTGGCGTTTCCAGTTCTCCAATTTGGCTTTTTTTTATCGTTTCCTACCTACATCTTAAAGTACATTTCACTTCCCTGTTAAAATGAACGGTAGATCGAGCTACAGGTTTCTTTGATCAAGCTCAACCGTTATGTATGAATCAGATAAACATTGGGACTCCAACAAAACCTCGTCTGAATTAACCGCTTCGAAACTGAAAATCATCCTATAGACGGCCTCCAAACTTGCCATGAATTCGATCATTGAATTTTTAAGACCGACGATCAGTCGCACACACTGGTCAATTGCAGTGCCTGTTTGGGTCATGCGTAGGTGGAACAGACAGAGAGGCAGTTACGCAGTCGCGCCAGTATGGATTGAGCGTGTAATCAATCATCTCTCGATAACCGAAACTGCGTAACCAATTAAGAAAAGCAACGAGCATAATCGATTACGGAGTGCTTATTGACTTTGCCACACCAGGTTCAAAACAGTGTATGTAGCTCGTAATCGCTGCTTACTAAAATTTGCCTAAGCTATGGCAAAATCCAGACCCTTCTGTGGCAGTTGTTTTGCACTTGACCGTGCCCCATCTGTGTGGTTAAATAATCTGCAGTTCCACTGGGTTGGCCATGTATAATGTTCAACGGTACGTTAAGTACTCGAGGAAATGCAGCGAACTACTCCACACTATACGTGGTATAGTGTGGAAATTCACAACGAAAAACCGGTGCTCTCAAATGCATATTCCATACTATACTATTCCATTTTTAACTTTAAGGTGCACCGACCACGCCCGCGTGCCAACACCAATTTTTCGAGATTCAGTGTCATAATATCTCGGTACTCCTCACTGTTGCCGAAGTGGTCCAAACTAAGCAGACCGCCTTGGAGCAAAGTGGAAGCAGAAGCTGGAGTCCCAACATTGTGCCTGGGTTCACGTTTACAAATGTCCAAATCGAGTCTGGCGAACGAACGTTTACGACATGCTACTGTGACTTGTAGTGTATCATGACCGACAGACTGCTCGAAGTGCGGCCAACGCAAGTGGATGTAACGGGTACACATCGTCCAGTGAATTTCCACTCGACTAGTTTGTGCATGTGCGTCCGTCACATGATTGCTGCCCGCCAACAAAGTGGTTTTCCTTAACTTGTGTACATCCACCGGCATAGGGGTGAACGCGTCGTCTGGGCCATCTATTCTGGAGGTGGCGCGACAGACCAACACAACGACAGCGCCCGTCAGTGCAAAGTGGCAAAATTTGTTGTTTGTTCGGTTTTACTTACTGTGTAGCATCTGTTTCGGACTTGTATTTCACTAGCGTGTAAATAAACGCCATCACCACAACTTCACGTTATCTCTAACTCCAGTGGTACCCCATAAACTGCTTGCAGAATATAGTCTGGTTTCACACGAAGCACTAAAATGTTACTGACCAATTTGCACAAGGCCGTCGGTCGGAGTACGAAGGTGGTAGACGGAGTCTTGAGCTATGCATCAGGGTAACGCCGCTGTCTCACCTGCACTGATAGAGCTGAGCAACATGACCTAGACTGAGCATAGATCCCTCGTTTACACGAACACAGCCACTCCTCAGTAGTGCAGCTGTAGAAGCTTGTTCTTCTGTTTTGGTCGGAGTGCCTGTAACTATGCTCGCACAGTGTCGGTAGGCCGGTTCAATGTTTTTGCAACCATTCTTCGCTTCACCGTGGCAACGCAATCCACTTTGGTCAAATCATTGCGTCTAGACTGTGTTGGGGCATACTGTATAAACCAACAGTCGGACATCCTAACGTGACATGGGGTCACTGAAAAGTTATATCGGGACACCCTCAAGTGGAAAAGATATTTAGCTGAGTCCGATACAGCCATCAACGATGACGATACCGACCAGTCACAGTGCTGCACGTCCGAGTAGTGGTTATCTACAAGGTACTTGGTGTGCGTGGCGTGACGGGACGCAGTCAAGCCGGTACGTGTGAGGAACGTAAAACATACTGTCCAGGTAATTCATTGAGCCAAAGCCAACTCGTCAACGCATTTCTACTGTTATGGCTAATCTAATGGGTAGTGAAACCGAACATTTACTCTGGTTACAGTTTTGTTACGGACTGTTAGCTTACGCCCAGTAGTATTGCCCGATCGATGCGCCGTTTCGTACATTTTTATGCCAGTTTCCACATCCTGATAAACTTTTCCGGTCGGCCTCTTCCAATGGGAATTAGACTCACATGCGAACATGGTGGAATTATGAAATATGATAATTTGATCGAGTCTAGTTTGAAGTCAACACGATCACTTTGCAAATACTTGGACCGGAATTCGCTCCTTGGTTGGATCCCTAAGAGGAATGAGACGCGTGCAAGCATCATGTTTTCGAAATAAACCGGTTGTCTATATGTGAATGATGTTTTGGTTATGGCAATCAAACTCTCCAACCGTCCACCAGTAGTTTTTCGATAGGTCGTCTATTGTTCTGTTTCTGACTGATGTACGCCAATCGACGTGGCAAGTGGGTTATCATATCAGGTTATTAGGTGATTGGCCCAAGGTCGCTCCAGCTGGGGTTATCACAACCAGGTTTAGAATCGTGCAGACTACGGTTCGGACAGGAAATTGGTTCATTTGTTCTACTACTCACTGTAATGTCCGTTATTCTGAATGGACCTATTAAAACGGTACACTTTTTCAAAAATATATGACTTCTTGTGGGAGGGAAGATCGATAAAGCATGGTACATTCATACACATTAACTGGTTGAAAATAAATCGGGGATTACCGTTAAATACAAACAGTCGTTGTAAAACAAGGCTTTCCTGTTCAACCTCTTTGTACTATGGGGCATCCACGCTTATGCAGTGACGGGACCTTTGTTTAGCACTGACTGAAACGGTGGGGTGGGTAAGTATTGTAAAATCAGTTTTCTTGTCTTGGGGAATTGATCATGGCTAACACACCAACACGTCGCTGCTCATATCTTGCGCAGCATCCTTATAGATTAAATCCTCAAAACGATCACGAATGTCTTCTGTAAAGCCTTCAATTAAAAGCAGTTGAACCCGTCTTCGGTCAAACAGCCAAACCGTTTGCGTGACGCTGTTGGATCGGAATCGGACAGACAGTCATGTGCTTACACGCCCACGCAATGACGTCCTAAATTATGCCAGATAAGTCACGCAACAAACTAACCAATCACGTGTACAAATGCTTACCGATTCGTCAGTTGGTTATTGATCGTTTGCTTTTGGTTATTCATCTCATATACCTGTACCATCGAACCAATCAATACACTGTACTTGGTGGCTTACCAATCGTGTTCTGCTTACCCGTGCGGGGCGATTCAACAGACGTTCAAGCCTTGTTACCAAAATGTGATCATGTTCTCTCACAAGGGCAGTATCGTATCAGTTTGTTAATGATATGTTGTAAGACTTTAAACTTAGTAATCCGAATGTGCTGGCCCTCTAAATTTCCGATTATCCATGAGCGGGGAAGTCCATCGCTGATTCGTGCGCTTTCTTTGTTTATTTCTGTTTTCAAAGCATTTCAGTAAACGGATAGGTTACGCGAAAGTGTCGGCAACTACTTTACCATCCTCATTTATTTTCATCTCTTAACAATGTTTCAAGAGGCAAGGTTGGGTGTGAATCCTCTCCCTTTACCAATCACTTTCACTGCCAGTCGTTGCACTTCACGTGCTACCAGACTGTCACAGACCAACTCCCGTGGCGAATGATGACAAGCGCCGGTGTTGCTGGTGGTATACTACTGCTTCTTAAAACCTTCACAATTTTGATTCCTCGAAACACAATGAACGAAACTATCAGTAGACCAACTGAAAGAAAACTGAAACACAATGTTTCTTCGACGCGATTCTATGGGTGCAGACTGCAAGTTAGGCGATGGCCTTTGGGAAGAAAACTTCATTTAGTAAGCTTCTGTTATGTGCACATATTTGTCAGTAAGACACGAACCAACATCGCCGAAACCCACATTTTGTGCATTCAAGACTGGATAGTAGACTGTTAAGCCGTTGTTCAATAAACGTGTCTCGGGTGTACAGTCAGCAAAGATCACATCCATTAACAAGTTGAACAGCGTAAGTGTTGAACTTGGTGACATCACGGGCGTACCTGTTGTTGATAATGCAATTCGAGGCATAATGAAAATACGAAACATTTCAATCTTGAGAACTATCTGCTTCGTTGTCAGTGTCAGTGATTGACGGGGAAGAAGACACTTTCATAAGTAAATTTTATTGTAGTATATTACATGCATTGAGCTGTCAACCTCCCCGTTGATTTAGAACGCAAGGAAAAGATCTCAAATTTGTTTGCCTGTCAGCAACAACTAGTGTCACTAAAGAAAATGTAAGCATTTGAATGTAAATACTTACCCAACTTGTGATAAGTAAATTTTTCAGGGCGAACTTTTTGACTGACCGAAAGTGACTTAACTTGTGAACAACGTGTGATCCAGTTTGACAGTTGGAAGCTCCAAAGGCTTTACTGTGCTTTTCGGCAGTTTCTTAATTTTCTTCTGACGCTTTATTTTTCTTCATAACGCTACTGGGTTCCAAAATGATGGCCAACAGTTCATTTGCAGGTGTGGTTCAGTATTAGGTTACACCTAGTGCATAATCGTTTTACAGCATCACCACGGAGAACTCTTACAGAACATTTTCATAATCGACCCAAACTGGAACTTGGAACTGAAGGATTCACATTCATAAACAGTAAAAAGTATTATATATGGGTATACAGAAAACCACAGTATATACTTAGTCCTGTTTTTACCGGTCCCAATAATGGTTGGTAAGAGAAACTCCGGAAATCTACGAGGTTCACACTCTGACTCCGCTGGCCAGACTCAGTGATGCAGTGATGATTTGCTCCATCATTGAATGTAACTTCCAACTAGTGCGTTTCCATTTTGAAATCAAATTACCCACCTCTCTCAAGATTGACAATGCGAGTACCTCGATTGTGCAATAAAATCAGCTAAAGTACATGGTACCAAACATCCGTTAGCGAGCCCTCGTCAGGTCATCGTATTATCGTCAATCTCAGTTGCGTCAAGGTTAGTATAAATCATCTATCGAAGGGCCATCCGCAAACAAGTAGACTGTGCGTTCATGAAATATGGTGCGGTTTCTATCGTTCTGTGTTGTATGTTGTTTCTTACTTCTAATCAGTTTGTGTCTGTATTGTAAAGGAAATCAACCGAAGCCACTGACATGCTTTTGAACTGCATCCCGAGGCAGACTTCGTTAGTTTGACCGGTGTCGTCAGAGCTCTCAGCCTACGAACCAACGCACATTTAAACTTAAGCAGCTGATAACAAGAAATAGCATGCCCACAGTTCTGGGCCGACTTTGTTTTGGTAGATCATTCATTACCAGTCTCAATGGGGCCGGGAATCATGCTTGCTCACGGCTTTGAATGCTGCCCCCAATTCAACATGCGGTTCGCCACTTCGACTACTGAACAGCACTATATAAGCATTGGCCCTCAGCATGAGTACGATGATGTAAATACTGGCGAACAAAAGTTTACTGTGGCCAGCTGGCGGTAAAGTCGAGCACGTAGATTATCAAAAACAGCTCGAAGTATGATTGGAATGTTTCCTGTCCCCAACATTGATCTAAATTTTTATGGCTCCTATTCTCAACTTGGCCCAGTGATGTTCGTCCATTTGCCGGCACTTTGTATGCCTGATGCCCATCACAACGCGGCTTTCCATCATGGCGCCAACGTTTTGATTATGTTCACCGATAAGTTCACCGATGCGTTCCATCGCGCAAGTGTCAATGCAACAACAGTTCACACTACACCGTCAACGAGAAACGACGAGTACATTAGGCGCAAATAAGCTAATCATGTATTGTTCATTCGCTTCAGCCAACGAGCCCCATCGTTTGGTAAAACACTCACTCTTCTCTTCATTGTAGACCGCTACCTTTTCTCCCCAGTTCTGTTTGTGCACTGTTTGTTAGAGGTCTTGTTTGGTTTCGCGGTTCACTTTTAAATATTTTTCCCCTTTGACCCTGTATGAAATGTGTTACTATTTATTTTTATGTCGAAATTCTTCTTGCCTTATTTTTTTAATACTTTCTTGCTTCATTAACTCTTACGACTAGAGTCTCCCTGCTTTTTGTTCCCAAGAGATAAGGGTTTCACGTTCATACTAGCCCATCATCTGGTTAACCAACGTTGATCGATTGAAGTGAAAGGCTTCCGCTCACACGCTTCTGTCTTATCCTTCGGGGTTACATTGTATACGATGTAACATAAAGCAATTGTGGTGATAGTCGTACGCAGATGCTCTTTGGCTCCGATCACTGTGGCTAATCCGGAAACGGATTTCGCCAACCGATCGACGCAACTCCCTATAAGGGAAAAGCTGTGGGCTGACCTTATCAACCAAGGACTTGCTTCGTTAGTCTGGTCTAGATAACTAGCCAACAGATCAACTCAATAATATATCAGTGTGGACCTCTTTGAGATGGGTACCCAGTGAACTTCAAACGCTTCTGTGTTTGATGGTTTCTTCGCCATCGCTCTTAACTATAAGCTCGAAAGACTTATGTTTGGATTGTAGGTGTTTTGGCTAATAACATGGCTAGAAGATTTGCGTTTTCAGCTTTTTCGTCGCAAGATGCTTGTCATCATATGACATACAAGGTATCATGTAGACTGGAAACTGCAAACCGGTTCGCAGTTAAACTGGAACAGTTGAAGCAACCGGGCTCAAAGCTATGGTCATGGGATTAATTGTCAGGTCCTGTAACTATTGAGCTACCGCGGGCAAAATAGCTGTAGTTTACTACAGCTATAAAACACATTTTGCACACTTTTACCAGTCTTAAAGACGGGGTTACTGTGAAACTGAAAACACGGCTTTTCATTGAGATTGAAAGCATACACGCTGATCTTGGATGTGAACAACGTTTGCAGTCAAGCCAATGATCAAACGTCTTTGAGGCATACAATCAGATGCCGATGGCTAACTGTTAGCGCTCATTGGGGCAATTAATTGCTGACTGTAATTTCCATTCGACAAATACCTCGCAATAAAGAGAGCAACGTTCTTCTCTTTTTAAGCAGGTGTACCAGTACATTTGTCATCTCGGCCTATTCTCCTTAACCATAGTTCCAAGTTTTTTTTGTCATATCAATATCAATTTTCCTGCAAAGACACAAATACTGACAGGTACAATGACTGATGAAGAACAAGGATCATTCTTCAAACGGAGTTTGGAGGACTTAGCGGTTTGCAAGTGCAAGGATAGACTGACACGTTTCAGCATGGTGCTGATCATTTTGCTAAGAACATTCCTCAAAATATCCAGTTTAAGGAAGAGCCCCATATAGACTGCTCTCACGGATACTCCCACAATTGGTTTTTCTCTTGGAATAGATTTGCTCCAACGTCTAGTGAACGGTTCCGCAAAAATGTTATCAGAAAGGGTTTCGTGCAGTCAGGAGTGATTTCACGTTCCTGCAAAACGGCGTACATACTATTGGTAACATTTTAAAATCAACGGAGGCCAGACACATAATTAGCATGTGCTGGCTTTTTCGTGTCGACGTGAACAAGCAGTAGATCTGCATGAACAGCGTCCTATCAAAGCAGCCAAACACCAATGAGTGGTGAGGGTTTAGTCGACAAAAACTGACTATAACCTTCGATTACAATCTTCACACTCAAATTTTCCAGCAAGTCCTTTCAAAAAGAACCAGACTGCAGTTTCAATCGTCTCAGTAGTGCCTATTCGTGCTCCGGTTGAACGTTGACTTCGGGCCCAGTGGTAATTAGTAGCAATTATGTTTTATACACCCCATAAAATATAACAACTGTCATTGACTAGGTCACTATGTTCATTGTTGCCACTCCTCAGGCATGCTGAACATGATTCTACCAACATTGGTACAAGCATAGACGTCAGGTATTCTCACGTTACCTATTTTCAAACGTTCAGTATTAGATATGCGTTCCACGAAGTTTCATAAAAGGATTACGATTTTCCCATAGCTAAACAGTTAGGCAATCCCTAGCCTATAACGGTTGCTCTTCTAACCTTTTACGAGCGGCAGCTTTTCATATTTTGACTTACGACTCCGTGTAATACAGTATATGGCTATAGCAAGGACCATATTCCTGTGCATTCTCTCATCATTCTGATATGCATTACCAATGACAGACCACTGCTTGGAAGGTATGCGATGGTCATCCTGGAGAAAATTCGTCTTTTCAGTGCTTCGGTGGTCTAAACACATATTGTTGGAAGGATGGTTGTACAAGGTCACCTGAATAATCGACTGATTTTAATTCCTACCGAAGACATCGAATTCACTTTAACGAAGATGCTGTACCGTTTTATATGACTCAACTCCATTCAATCCCTTTAGAGGAACGGTAAGCTGTATCAACTACCGCAAATAAGGCAACGGACAATCCAAAAAACTGTCTACGGTTTCCAATTCAGGCACCCGACAGTGACCGATATTCGGAAAGGATGTCCACATACGAACATATTATCTGCAGGCATACGCAGTTTACTAGCCGTAGGAGGCTTAAAGATCTTCCAGAGAGCCATTTCTTGGGAGAATGTCTCACGATTACAAAACCGGTTCATCATCCCAGAAACGGCCAACGAGTGGCCCTTCAGCAACCCTGACTACGACAGTGTAACGCTTAAGCATCAGAACTTTGACCTGGTGGCAGCATTGCAATCGCCCGTTTTAGACCACAAGAATACACCGGCCTGCACGGATCGACAACATATTGGCTGAATCAGCCTGCTGGTGACATAAGAGATACCACGGTTCCTGTGACAATAAGTGATTTTGCGTGGGACCTAGGTGTGCCCACATTCGCCAGCTCGCCAATGTCTGCCCGAACCACCTGATGCCTACTAAGATGATGATCGCGGTCACATACGTGAGCACTATTTTGTTCTCAACGCAACAGTCGAGTTGTTTGATCGCATCGAAAGAGAAAGTAACTAACCTGTTAACTTTAAAAAGGGGGAAAAAAAAAAAACAAACACACAAAACAGAGGGAAATTTTTTGGCCCCCCACATCCGAAGCAAAATTGTTTTTTTTTGCCGACGCCCCCTTGGCCGGGCCCACTGGCGGCGAGGTGGTCTGAATGATTGAACCCCTTGGCCTGAAACAAATGAATCGGTTCACGAAGAGGTAGGTCACCGTAGATCAATTTCGTCTCCCAGGCTGGGGACCTCGCGACTCACAGAGTCGGTGGCTTGAGACGTTAGGTGAGATGGCGGCTAATCGAGCTCAGTGGCGTGAATGTTGTGTTTCCGAGTTGTCTGTGAAGTGAGTGCACTTAATGATGCGGGGCAGTGAAAGCCGTAAGGAAGCTGTCTTGCTGATGACGCCTTACTTTCACTTACAGCTCGGTTGTTTGTTTGCAAGGTGTAGGCACCTTGATGTTGAATGTTTGAATATAGACGTCGCTGTATGGCCTTTTGTTGAGTCGGTTACATATTGCTTGACGTTAAGTTCTGACGTGATTAATTGGCTTTTTACAGTCGATCTGGTCTGTTCGTGCTAGTGCAGCTGTATGTCGATGTTTGGTCATGTCTGACTATAAGTTTTCTCAAATATTCTCCTCACACTAAGCCACAGATTCTGTCGAATTCATTGTCTGTTTATCACTCCGTTTGATAAATAGGATGCTTCCAGAAATTCTCTTGCATGTTTGGTGCTTTCCTGAGTGAGATTTTCTGTAGCGCCGACGTTAAGTGTGTCCTGTTTCATCCCCGTGGATCTCCTCTTGATAGCCATTTCGTGTTTACATATTTACGTTGACAGCTTTCTTACAGTTTGGATGACAAACTGCTTGTTGCAGTTGCTGCATGTACTTTTACATACTACATTCTATTTTAAAAGTTTTGAGTCAGTCCTTTGGTTTTGACAGTACACTTCAGATGGTTGTGGCTGGTTTGTGCATTAGGGTTGTGCCGTCTGGTTGCTGGACCACTGCATTCCTTTCCGATATGTTTCTTCCGTTTGATAGGGCAATGCGTTTTGTTGATTGTTCCGTAGAGTTTAGGGTTCTTCCTTTGCGCAGTAGACTTCGTTTGAAGAAATTTCGGGGGTATTTGTTACAAAGAAATACTAGGTGAAAACACTTCTCTTCTGTTTCCCTCAGCTCTGCTGTTTTGTAGTACGTCTTTGTTCTTCTAAGCAAAGTTATGATACAATTCGTTTCGTGACAGTTTTGGATGCAGCTTTGACAGCTAAAGACTTGGTCCGTGTGCGTTTCTTTGGCAAACTGAACTCCTCCATCAACTCTCTGTCCCATTAATACATTCAAAATAATTGGCTTATCTTTTTTAATTTCCGCGGTAAATTTGATGTCATCGAAAATGTTTGTTTGTACCTTCCGTTTGAGTATCATGAATGTACCGTCGACATATTGTATTCAAACTTTTGGTCCGATCTTTAGCAATGCCGTCTTCTCCAGATTATGCATAATCGTTTCGGCGATTAATCCAGACATACACGACACCATTTAAGTTTGCATCAGTTGTTCGTAGACCTGGCCACCCAATCGGAAGTACGTCGATAACCGTAGTATGACAGGGTTACATATATTTGGTAAATAACCGAACACATGAAAATCAACCCG
Source organism: Paragonimus kellicotti (assembly GCA_014220965.1). Taxonomy (NCBI): domain Eukaryota; kingdom Metazoa; phylum Platyhelminthes; class Trematoda; order Plagiorchiida; family Troglotrematidae; genus Paragonimus; species Paragonimus kellicotti. The sequence goes on along the minus strand of LOND01000118.1, from coordinate 154,926 downwards.
AGCTGCCAAATCCACCAACATTTTCCTGCACCTCAGTCACTTTCATCGCCTATGGGCTTCATATCCATTTATTTTATTGTCAGTTCCCCTTCACTTTACACAACCAGCACCGAATTATCCTGCTTGTAGTTACGTGAAATGGCTAGGCCTCTTTCTCATTCCTAATTTAAAGCGGCTTATGTTCATAAATGCTAGGCTGTCTAGGATGAGGTCAATGGCGCGGTGGTCAATAGGGCTGTCGGGGATCGGAGGTGTAATTTCTGCTTGTAGCGAGGACATGCATAACTGATGAGCCCTGTCAACAGCGAAACCCAAATGCAGTGCTTATTTTCGAAATCAGCTGGCTGATCAATCCATCTGAATACAATTGATAGAGTCAAGTATAAGTGGCGTTCATTTCATATCAACCAAATTTTTAACGATTTCAATTATTTTTGTGACTTCTATTCTGTGAGGAGTCTTAATCGTGGGGTGTTCGATTAAAGTTAACAGGTTAGTTACTTTCTCTTTCGATGCGATCAAACAACTCGACTGT
>LOND01000118.1:132116-144477 GCA_014220965.1 Paragonimus kellicotti | reverse complement strand
ATATAAGTAGGCGTTGAAGTTGACAGCGAACAGAAAATAAACGTTACGGGAGTAGGCAAGCCTACAGCGACGGACAGGCACCTGGAGAATGTTGGTATTTAACAAGAGTGTGATCCAATACGTAAAGCCGCATTAACGGGTGCATCTTTACGTAACACACAACATAACACCTGAGTCAAACTAACAAAAGAAACTCACAAGTCCTCGGCCAGAACAGTGCATTCGCCAGGATTTTCCTGTGCCTTCGTTCCAGTCGCACCTTCGTTCACGAGGTCTTGCGCAGGGCTAGACTTTGTTATGGATCGGCGAGTTTCTGAGGATGGCGGTTCTGTCTTGGAACCGTTCTCTAGTACACCGCTGGATGATCTTAGTGGTGTAAACGCGGTTTGCATGAGAGGAGGCTGGAACTCACTCGTGATTGACAAAGAATGACTGGATGGTACAGTCAAAGTTCCTTGTAACGCGATCGATACGGCTCCGGCGTTTGTGTACATTAAGGGAGTGTAAGACAGCCCAGCAGTTAACCAATTGGCTGCTAGTAGACGGCGTCCCAAGCTATGAATTCGTTGGCGGCAGGCCACAGTTTCCTGAAGATGTGGGTAGTGCAGTTAAATAATCATGATCGACCGAGAGAAGATCGACGTTAAAAAACATGAAACAAACGCATTCAACCCCGCAACTCCATCGGACGATCAAAAGAAGAAAAGCGGAATAATGGTCAATCAGTACAACCAAACGGTACAACCGATACGGAGGATCCGTAAACCCTTCCAATTCTCAACTATCCATGCATATGCTGTGACTGCGGTGACTGCATTGTCCTCCAAATCTTACGTCGCATCCTATGACCCCAACTTGTTCAGAAACTTGCGTCGTAAATTAAGCCGCACACAGTTCGCACGTGCGTCCGTACGCTACGTAACAATAAAGTCCACTTTGGTTGAGCACAAAATTGTGTAGTTAAAAAAAAACAAGTAACCTGTGTTCGCAATTTAGATTAACTGAAGGCTGTATATGAGCACCACATAAATAGCTGCCAGTTTTCCCGGTGAGTTAAATGTATCTTACATTCCGTGACAGTGTATCCATTCCAATCTTACGCAGGATGCATCAGCCTCATCATCATCATAGACAGCAATACATCAGTGGTTCACACTGATGCTTGACTGCCACACAACCACGAAGAACAAAGGAAAGAAAAAAACTTATATAGGAAGAAAGAAGAAAACAGAGGAGGGGAGGGGAAGTGGACCTAACTACTAAAAATAGCTACGTCTATATTCAAACATACAACATCAAGGCGCCTACACCTTGCATCAGCCTACTGGATTGTTGAATCTAACTTAATGACTGTAGGAAGCAATCGTGGCTTCAAAATGGTCCTAACGCCAGAACTGAAGACTACTGAGAGATAACTCAACGATAAAGATGAGTCAAAGCAAAATAAAATATCGTCAATATTTCACGAATATTGAAACGTGGGTCATCGGCCAAAACCGAACTTATAAACAAACGTAAATGAGTCTGCATCGCTTTCAAACAAGCCAGCTGAACAACTTCCCGCATTTTCGGTGCTAAACTTGAAACAGATGGACAGCAAACATGGATGTAAAGTTCAAGTTATCAAGAAGATTAACATCGTAAAAAGATGACAACCGCCCATTCAGTTAAGTATCTACCCATAAGTGGGCTTGCAGTCTGATCAAAATGCAGATAACGCGTCGGCGACCGGAACGATCTGGTCATATGAGAATTCAACATGGTTCTTGACTGGAAAGAAATGGACCAAGCGGATAATGACTTGATAACAAAGCGTGCAAATGACAAACATTGCACTGTGATGACTGTCAGGATAGTGCTGTAATTAGAAGCTATTTGAGAGATGCCAGAATGTCATCTTCACGTTCATCGGCCTATTCTACTTTAACTTCCTTTGTTCGTTTGCAAAATATATTTCCACAAATTGCCTGGACCATCAGATGTGTACATTACGGTGCAAACATCTGTAGTTTTACATCCGAATTAGAACACAATGCGTAAAAACATGTGCGTAACGTGTACAGTATAGAGAAGAGTTTGTAAAGTACCGCATACAATTTCAATGAGATTCCATGTACTGATAAAAAATGAATTTAATACTTCCAGGAAGGATGTCAGATAGGTAACTGCCACCATGTAACCTTCTGGATCATAGACGGACATTTGCCACTTATAAAACCAAGACACCGGCATTGGAAACAGCCTGAACTAAGCCGAAAATCATCAGGATGGTTCCCACACACATTAGCTAGAAATACACTGAAAAAGATAAGCCACGATTATTCATCTTGTCACAGCCAGGAGAGCCCCAACAAGAAGAATGGCGGTTGTGAAAAATCGATCGCAAGCAACAGCAGAAAGCTTACGCATGTACTTTTTGATGACCAGCCTCAAGAGTAGAACACACAACCAGCATTCACTCTAGTTCATTTCCAATAAAGTCTCGACACATACGAACCATGTCACCTGTCTACATTACAAAAACCATAAAAACACCTTTCACCGTTCCCTACACACGGTCTTTCTTTCACCTTTGAAATGCGAATGATACGGCCAAGTATGGAAATATCCTTGTGGCCATGCAAACTGCGGTACTGAGGAAGGACGGCGCTGCTCAGAACCACGTACGCATAAGCGAACGCCTCTTTGACCAGTAGCGCTTGGTACGATCTTCGTCCGACGTCATTCCCTGAAGATCGGAAGGGTCATTATCATAATCAGTGAATATGGCCACAATTAAAACAAAGAAAACAAAAACGCGTACGTATGCATAACCCATTTTAAAGCGCCGCTCGTCGCGAAAAAATGAAGACGAAAATCGCGAGAGAAAAATTGTGCGAAGAGTACTGGAGAAAACAAAATTAATTACAATGGTCAGTAGTCACCCAGATATCATCAGGCTGATATAATTTGCCATTTCAGACAGTACATCCAATCAACGACTTCGGTGTCTTTAGTAGACATGCACTGACTAATCAGCAAGCCTCAGGGGTTTATCGCCACATCAATGCCTGAAGGTAATAGCCTACCGTAACTCAACTACTTGCATTCATGATAAGTCCTAAGGAATCACAAATCGTAACAATGATTTAGCAACGTGCAGCCTACATCACAGATACGTCACACGCTTGGAGGTTATAAGGTAAACTTCTTTGAATAAACTTCAAATGGGATCAATAGCATCACGGAAATGTACACTGTCGCAAATCTGGGTCGGAGGTGCACTGATTTTTGAGTAGAACAACCAAGTTTCGAACCTTGATTAATCAAAAACGCTGTGTAAGCGAGTATGATAATGAGCAGTAAAATGGTGTGTATAGCGAATTTGGAGCTGAAAGCCGCAAACTACAAGGTAAACGTGTTACGTGAAGACTGTATTGTGTAATAATTCCATTCCACTCCATTTGTATAACTAACTTGCATAATCCAAAACCAGAGAAACACAGTGGAAAAAAAACTAGGACCTATCTTGGGCAATTACATAACTGGCACCAAACAGACAGTGTATGTTATGCGTTGTCCTACTACCAATCAGACTTTTTCGAACCGAAAAAAATCTTAAAGTTAATTCTTCTTACTGCTTGGACAGGCCGAGAATATCATGTCTGTGCACTAAGTGGGCCTTCTGTTCAGTGCAGATAGTTATTGGGCTGTCCGCTTTTGATTAAGTTTCTTTTCGTGACGTGTGTAACAGTAGCACTGCATAATCAGGGCTCGCCGGTATTTTTAAGACGAAGTGGATCTAACACGCCCGCATACAAATTTATCCGACTGTTGCCTCACTTCTTGCCGTGTTACGCATTCTTTACAGAAACACAATCAAGATGAAACTGGTGGACAGCAGCTCAGTCTATGCCATGAATTCTAAAGATGAGTGCTATCTACATACCAGCGGGATTACAAGGTACGATTTCCAACTGTGGCTGAACACAATGTCACACACAGATGTGAATAAAAGTCACACTGAGGTAGTCTTTTGTACATAGCACTAGTTTAGTATAGTGAAAACAATGGGATTACAAATGACTATTTGAACCGTAGTAAACTAAAAGTCGAATGAAAGTGACAGTCAGTGGATTTGGTGCGGACGTGTAACAGTTACGTACGAAGCTAGAAAATGGCATTGCAACCTCATAAGTGAATCAACTAGATAACTGATAATCACATATAGTGGTCGGAATTAAAGTGCAGGCCACAACGATCTCTTTGCATTGGGGAAACTGACGGCTTAAACACTAGTACGCAGACAGCACCAGGTATGACAAAAAAATACAGTGTCAATATCAAGCCGGCATGGTACCTACCAGGACACAAAGGATCCTCGATACATAAAATCGATGGGCGAACACTGTGTACCATATTCTGCAGCACGAGCTCCTTCCGAACATATTCACCTCCATCGGCAACGCGAATGGCTGTTTTCGAGTAATTGAAATGTCGCCCGTACAATTCGAAGAATTCCAAAAGCAAAGTGCCCAAATTAACTTTGCTCAGACTCCCGTTTTGTGGCACGGTTTGCTAAATAAAGAGGCCCATCAAGAGGTTGCCAGGCATCGCGTAAATAATGAAAATAAATTTAAAAATGCATGCGTGACTCATGTTACACCGTACAGATAAACCAGGCTCAAAAGAAGTGCGGCAAGCAGCAGAATAGATTTACTTGCATGTCAGAACCCAATTTACGAAAGAAGCCTTAATGGACAAATGGATGACTGAGACAGACTTAGCAAATACAGGTTTCAACATCACTATCACAACAGTCATGAGCCTGACCAGAAGGTACTGTGGACTCGGGCTGCCGCTCACCTCAACAGTGACGTGGAATATCCTAGAAGAAAACGTTACTAAGAAGGTTGAAAATTAATAGAAGTCTAAGCGGAAGAACTAGAAATGGTATGGATGCAGGTACACCATCTCGGATAGCGTCTCTAACCAGCGGTTTGAGTGATCACGAGGACCCCATCCAGGCAGGCGACACCTACCCACTTTGCTCAATGGAACAGTCAGGTCTTCATATTTCGTGACCACGTTGTTGCTTGACCACCACGTGGTTTCACCCAACTGTTGGTGGTCTCAGTATATAATGCCCGGTACGGTAAACGATCAGCTGGCATACGGAGTACGTGACCCAACCATCGCAGGCTGTGCAACGTGATTAGTTGACCAACTGATCGCGCATCCCGAGCGTTCCGGAATACGCGCCGGCGAACTGCCGTATTACTCACGCGATCAGTCCACTTAATGTGGGCTAACTGGCGGAGACAACGATGGTCAAATACAGCAAGCTTGTTGATATCTTCCTTGCGAACAGGCCACGTTTCCGAACCATAGAGCAAAACAGAACGTACACAAGCATTATACACTCTTCCTTTCAGCGACAATCGAACGTCTTTTCGACGCCACAGATGACGCAGGTTGGCAAAGGCAACTCATGCCTTTGCTATCCTCGTTGATATCTCATCAGCAATATTCCAAGCTGAGAAAAAAGTTTCAGTTTGCAACAAAAAACCCTAGAACCTAAAGCTGAGAGTGATTGTTCAAACAAAGTTAGCCGTCAAAATAATCACACCAGCTTATAACCCTGACCAACTCATGTAATCCAATCAAAACGTAAGAAGACAGGCGGTTTATAGGCGTATAAACCTTGTCGAACGGGCAATAACCAGGAGACATCCAGACATAACTTGGAGGACCTGCTTCCCACATCACTATAAACCGCCTTTGGTTTACCCACAGTCAAACGGTCCTGTAACCAGAATGCGATCTCAAGCATATTGGCTACCAACAGACTCAGATATAAATCCCACTGAGCACTGTTGATTCTATATGAAAAAGACAGTGTGAGATGTTTTTACAGCCCAAAGAACTAAAACAACGCACCACTGAAGACTAACGATTCCAGCAAACGAGTCAAAAGTACGACGAAAGCAACGTGTTATAGAAGCAACAACGTGCATCATTGTGTTAACTAACTTCACATTTAGGAGGCAGCATTGTATTTTTGGCTCTATGAAAGTGAACTGTACGTACTTCCCACTAATTTGTTCGTGTTGTAAAACAAACAGAACCCCGGTTGACATTATTGATGACGTCGCTGCAGAAAAACTTGACAGTACAACTGTAGCCCGGACATCAGAAGTGTTAATGGACCGTACGCGTTGACGGCTGTGCATAGAAGATGTACTACAGGTTCTCCAGTTTAAGACGTCTCAAAGTCAAGGTTGCGAATTTAAGATGTCTCAGGTAGCTGAGTCCCGGTGAGCTAGGGTTGCTTACTCCTTGAACCTGGCGGGAACACGTCCTCTCACTATGTGAAAGCCAGCCAATCCCTGCGTTTTCCAGCCTACCCGTGTGCACGCTAGCCGTGAGACCCTGTTCGCTGTTAAAACCCAGCTAACCCTCACAGGACATCCTAAATATACATTAAGACACGCGAAAGTGATATCGGGACATCTTAAACTGAGAAAAGCTTAGTCCTCGAATGCTACTATACTTTGTTTTCAGTAGGAAACATGTTCAGTAATGCAGTCGAATATATTCCGTGGCATAAAAACAGCGACTGGTGCGATTAAAATCATAGATATAAGTCCAATGTTGTCGCTTTACATCGGTAATCTTTGAGAATAAACGATAGATCTAAATACGCAATGTATGTTTAAAATAACGCCGTGATCAACGTTAAGTTAAAATTAAGCACCACATCATCGAGTGCACCGAACACTGATGTTCCTAAGAGGAATAGTGAGCAAAATGAAATGAATCCTCTACGGACGGAACCGATCGTCAGCTTGTAACACGAGTGATAAAAGATTACCAATCATGAGGTTACGGTATATAGCTAGCCAGACAGCTTGTGAATAGAGTATAGTAGGCTGCCCGGATATGCAATAAAGCGTTCCGAGGTACAGAGGCATAGTCAGGTGACCACAGTCTTAACAGACGGTGGTATGGTTAACTGGAATAGATGGCATTAGAAGTTTTATTTTAGTGAGAACCGGCCTTGACAAGCCTTTACTCGTCAGTCTAGTGATTGCTATACTTTGTCGTGTTTGCATTGTCTGGGTGACTGGGAAGATGCACGATGAGCAACCATGATTTGACTTAGGGGTATAAAGGGATTAGCATCACAGAGGGCCCTTTCCTAATTTCCATACATTTTGCCATGTCATATTGTGTCTCAACAAATTTTTCAGCATTTTTATTAAAGTCGAAACAACGATCAGTCTGCCAGTAAGTTTAGCTGCATATGGAAAGAACCCCAAAATGCTTTTTCTAGGGTGATGCCATCTCACTTGAGAGTACGGCCTGGCATATCTCATTTGGAAGCTGAAAGTAGAAGCACTCAGTCCAGAAACTTAAAACGTACTTCTCAAAAGTACAGTCTTCGTGACGGTTAATAAGATGCATTTTTATTTGCCCCGTAAGTCATTGTAGCTGCAGTTTAGTCCACAGTCGATAACGCTTTCACAAAACTGTGACAGTTTCCCATTGGAAAAATCTCCAGGAATGGACGGTCCAACAGGCTATTGCTTACATTCCCCGGGGAACGGACGACGCACTTAACCTCACTTTTGTGCCGTTCTAAACCCAGACGATATCCCAGATCAGTGGAAGACAGCAGCAGTCACTCCCACGTACAAGGGCGACTAAGTCTGGTGTTGCCCTTTTCCCCACTGTACTAAACGTAATGGAAAGTCATGTTGGGCAGATAACAATTAGAGTATAACTACTTGCAGACGGGCGATACTTCTGCAGTGGCCGTTCGTATGATATCAACCTGTTAACTGCCGTTAACGAATAAACTAGGGTTGGCAACCGAAAACCTGGAATAAAAGATGCATTTTGTAAAGACATCACAGATTTAGCCGATTGCTGTTATTAGGCAAGTCAACTGTTTATAGAATACTGAGAAACTTGTTACGAGGTTTTACGCAGCACCTGGATTTGAGATCCTACAAAGTGACGCCCCGCCACAGGAACGACCCACATACATGGGGGTCTAGATTGGTGTGGAGTCCCCAGATTAGTATCGCTCTCTTTTCTATCTGTTTGCTATTTATCCTCAGCTGCGGAATTTCCACTGTTCTACGTGGATGATACAGAAAGCTCTATGACTATCTTGCTATTGTCCGACAAAGCACTGCCTCAGAAAGATTGATGTACTACGCAATCGGAGTCGATCAACGAGTTCCCCATTAGGTGGCCCAAGTGTAAGCCTATCCAAATACGGCACACGACGAATGTCATAACACTTGCAGACAAATCATACTCAACGTGGCCTGCCAAAATGATCGGTATATTCGTGTGAAGAGATATCGATACTTTCTTCTCTAGCCGGTCGAACCGACTGCAGTTTTTCATCTGCAAACACGCTTCAGAAGTATCCGTCGGAAGTTAAAATCAATATGCCTGTGGTGCTTCATGATCCACGGAAGAAATAAACGGCCGGGTTATCCGGCTAGTGCTACAAGCCTGAGATAGCCCAGTATAAGGCAACAGAGGGAGCTTGGGTGATTTAAAACAATCTCCCCCAAGAAACTGACGCACGTGTTATGGTCTTTCAAAGTCTTACAGCACTATAAAAAGACAAGAACATCTGGGCTATCATCTTCGCTATCGTCATTCGCCAAAACCAGACAATCAACCACGCTGTCTACTGGAAGACAACACTCAACGGTGTACACGCGGAGACAATGTGCTGCGCGGAAACTAGGGCGAAATGTCTGGCGAACTCCTTCAAAGGACACCTAGGTGTTCATGTTCCCTAATGGCATTGTCACAACCGGTCAGAACAACCGTAGGACGTCGGGTCGACGTGGACGGATGACTACGTCTGCATGAATATGGACTCAGCCTGAGGGAATGACACGCGCAACCTTGTGCTGCCATATTTGCGCTTCTATGAACAATTGCAAATTTTCGTCTCCACATGTCGCTTTACGTTCCCCACTAAATAGATCTGGATACTAACCAATACTAGCGAAATCATTCACAAGAAAAGAAAATTAGCAATCCTACAAAAATACAACGCCCCATCTTTAACAAGTATAAAGCATAAAACTGAAAACATCGGTCAACGACTTACCTGTAAAAATCGAACGACCATCAATATTAAAGCATAGGAGCTTAAACCACCAGTCCATACCTCGTTCAAACAACGCTGAAGAAGAAACTGCTTCAAAACAAATACTAAATAAGGCAGGTACGGATAGTCCCTCATGTACTCTTGTATCATCACAGCCGCCAGAACGCTATTCATCATATTGAAACTTATATCAACACGAAGTCCCGTTTCTTTGTCCGTCATTTTCACAATAGGAACCTGAATCGAAAGCTTATATGCGCACCACAAGGCTTACTGAAGCTTTATCGAGTACTTTCAGTTCAGAGGAAATTCCACTTCTCGACAGTGCTCTTTCGAGAGTGCGCAAAGGTAGTGCATCCCACTTTCCCAGGATGACCATATCGACATCACTTGGTTCACAAACAAGATTTATTAAACAAACTGGCTGAACTTACCTGGTAGGCAAATATAATCCGGTTTTGAAACTTCCAAATACATCAACCTACAAAGCAAATGGCTTCAGTATGAGCCAACTTACTTGGCAATGAGGCCACATGCAATGAACAACCTGTTTTATTTTCCAAACGACAACTTCACGAGCAAACTGTTCTTCGGGAGTCGGTTTGATATATTCAAAGAAATCTTTAATTTCTTCCTGTAACCTAAAGGAAATAACTCGTAGTCTGTAAAACCTACCCAAAAACGCCGAGCTCATAAGATTTATCACTGGATTTCCACGGAATATCTTCTAAGCAAAAGTCTTGCCCCACCGGATAGGTAGCCAGCTTATTTCGAAATTTCACGTAGGATTCCTGATCATAATTTTGGTTTGAAACCCTGGAATGAGCAGAGTCGGTCATCTCAACAGCAACAAGCTCAATCGTATCGGTAGACCGAAGGTCTGTGTAATCTTTGAGGTAATCTGTAACGTGCAGCGGAGTGGAGGCACTGAGGAACAGCGTTTCTCTGAAGGACGAGGGCCAAGCGGAAATCTGGAATGGTAACAAAAACCGACAAGCATGAGCCGGAGGCCCAGTAAGTCATGCACACAACTTACTCAGTCAAAAACTCAAATGGCGTCAATCACACGACAACGAACTGTATTACACTGCCCTCTCCTTAGAGAAGAGCACTGTCCTCAGTGCTCCGTAACCATCGTTCGGATGATCACTTTTGCTTGTTGCACTAAGATAGTTGCTCGGGATGGTGGGACTGGTGTGCAATGTGCCGCAGCCACCATTCCACCATCCTGCCCGCGACGCCAATTGTAACGTGCAGCGGAGTTAATAAGGTTATTGTACCACACAAGTCAGTTCACGCTCTCTGAACCAACCAATGGAATTGGGGCAGATCAAGGGGAAACAGTTGATCATGCGTAAGACAATAGACAGTATAGATATATATACCATGTTATGGTTGACATGCAGCAAAACAGTGCCCTTCTTAGTGCTTCTATTATGAGAATCATAAATTCATGAGATTCCGTCAATTTGAATAGCTTAAGCTGTCCGTCCCACATTTGATGAGGGAACTGTAAAATACTCCTCAAAATATCGTATATTCACACATACATTCCAATGATACATCTCATTTAGCCCTTATGATTAAGGAATAAGATGAATTCCTATTGGATGACGTACATTAAGGTAGTTCGACCTAGTGTGGTATTATAGACTTCGCTCAGCGGAGTGGAGGCACCGAGGAACAGCGTTTCTCTGAAGGACGAGGGCCAAACGGAAATCTGGAATGGTAACAAAAACCGACAAGCATGAGCCGGAGGCCCAGTAAGTCATGCACACAACTTACGCAGTCAAAAACCCGGACGACTCCACTCGCACGGCACTGTATTAAAAATCGCGATTTGAATTTACCGCAATTGTTTCAATATTATTGTGTCTGCAGAGTTTTCCTTATTTTTGTTCACAAACGTTGCTTCACTTTTGTACAACTTTTGTATCACCCTTGCTTGTTGTTCAAATTGATAAAAGTGACCTTGCAATACAATACAAAATTTGCGTACTGTAATAGCATGCAGTGTGCCGCCATATTGTTTGACCACATTATACTCCCTTCCGCTTCCTTTCAGGTCCTCGAACAGGCGGGCTGGTCGCGTCCGTGCACCGGGCTGAGCAAGATGACCAACCAGAGCCCGAGGTCAGCGGTCAGTGAGCGTGAGGCCACTTTTGATTGGTGGTTTGTTTCCGGACTGTGGGACCCCCTATATATATGGACAAGGACACGATGTGAATGAATCTGTTTCGGTATCTGTGTTGTGTCAATACATGTTTCTCTTTGACTTGTGACTTTTCGTTTATTCGTGAGGCAGACCTTATTGTGCTTATATTGCGAACGTTGGACATTGTGTGCACTGTAACTTGTGATTGACTCATTGGAATATTACAATTTTGGCACCCACGGTGGGACACTAATTTCCGGATAGTGCTCAGTTCATTAGATACCGGAAAGATGCCGAAACTTATTCGAGAAGCTGAGAAAGTGTGTATTTCAGACACCGAACATGCACTCCTCGTGCGACAGGAGCGTGGGCTTCCAACACCAGATAAATACATTATTGGAGGATTTCAGCGATTTCAGCGATTTGTTCACGGGTTCGAGGTTGGGGACCCAATTCACCCGGATCCAGTCAGTTTGTCCGTTTCGATATCAGCGGTTTTCTGTTGACCTGAAAGGCAGTCATTGAAAACTGGGTGTAGCACCGCTCTTGGGGGTTACAGAGAATACCGAGAACATAGTAAAAACACTTTTCTAATAGAAAAGAACAGAATACTAATTTAACATTTTGTTTTAAGTAAATGAGAATCTAATAACACTTTGAAACGGTCCCTAGAAGAGCAGCTAACAACCTCTAATGGAAGGTCGTTCCAGTGGTTGATAACCCTGTAAGAGTAGAACTGTTGCCTAAGGAAGGTTCGGGGTCGAAGCTTATGGAGCTTCTTGTTGTGACCCCTCCGACTGTTATCGACTACTGGGGTAAAGAATCGCTGCACTAGTCCTGTGCTAAAAAAGTGCGTAAGGATTAAGTCACCGCGGAGTCTTCGAAACTCAAGTGGGTAAAGATCAAGAATTTCAAGACGAGACTCGTAGGAGAAATGCCGCAAGCCAGTGACCATTTTAGTGGCTACTCGCTGGACACGTTCGATGGTGAGTATGTCCTTCAAGCCGGTGTATACGACTTGATTAGCATACTCAAGCAGTGGTCGTATGTAGACCCCGTAGAGCGACTGAAAGCATCGCCGT
>LOND01000118.1:83124-96984 GCA_014220965.1 Paragonimus kellicotti | reverse complement strand
TGCCCTCGGACGTTTTGGGGTCTTCGACCTGAAAATCTGCTGTACTGGTACACAGGACATTAATTGTCATATCACTTTTATTCTTCGTTATCGTCACATAAGCGTTCATTTTGACTATTGTTTACATTAGTATATTATCGCTTGCGACATCGATAAATAATTTTTGCGAATCTTGTTACAAACTGGTGTTTTAAGCGGTGATGATTCCCCGCGGCAAACAACCATAATATATTCCGCAATTATCCGTCATGATGGATTCGGCTTGAAGGTCGTTCGAAAGCAGGGACGATCGTTTTGGCGCGAATCCCACTTTCTCGAGTATTTCAGAATGTTTAGAATTGCAACCTGCGAAAATTACATAGGAAACATCAATAACACCTGAGCAGCGTTACTGGAAAAGCTGGAATACATCGAATAAGTGCCAAAAGTACTGGTTTGGTGATGAAAACTTTTCCACCATTTCGCGAAAATAACCCGTTATTGGCGTTAGCTCACTTTTTCAAGTCTTATAAATGCGCTCATTGCAATTTTCAAGATGAAATACGTCATTTTCTAGCCTGAGCGCTGCATTTTATGGCGTTTCGAAGACATGGTCGAAATGGAAATATACGACCATACAATGTTGGCATTGCATTTCAACAAGAACACTAACACATTTGATAGTGAAACATGTATGACAACGTTTCCAGCTTCCTTGTCCACACGATATTTGTACTCGTTCCTCCTTGTTTGCAAGACTTGGAGTGGATACTGGTCGGCGAACCGTTGCGGTTAGAAATGATTGGAAATGACGCTCATGACTTCGGTTTATATGAAGCGGCGTAAGAAAAGGTTATCACTAAGAATCTCCAGGAGTACAGTCGATTAAATCTACTGCATTGTTTCCAACTAGATTGAGGTCGCGTGTCGTTCATACGAAACAGTATACGGAAACAGATGAACTCAAGCTGCCTGCCGATCACTGGGAGGTATACCTCTCAGCCAGTCACAACTTGATGGTTAGAACGCCAAGTATCTATCGCGGTGCAGAAAAATATTCCGATCAATATGACAATCAACGGAATCAAAAATGATGATTACCATGTACCACAAACGCTTCAAATACAAGTTTCTCATCACTTCCCGCATGTGTTCGTTCTCCATGTTGTTCATGGCAAACGTCATTCGGAAGGCGAAGTCATCAGTGTGAACGCATATCGCATTGCCAGACGTTATTCCTAGCCGTGGTGCGTCCGGATGAAGCAGTTACTCGTGTGGGTGCATGCTGCATTTTTAGCCGCTGTTTGTAGCGTAAGTTTGTCGGTTGGAGCAACTTGCTCGAACGCATACTGCATTCTCGAACGTTATTCCTAGCCGTAGTCAATTAGTTCGGAGCAGCTACTAGTGCGGATAAATGCTGCATTCTCGGACGTTATTAACAGCCGTAGTAGATCAGGCTGAAACAGCTACCAGTTTAAAATGTTTGTTAGTGTACCACCGACTCCTCCTTCACATGAAAAAGTGTGGATAGCTGGAAACTGTGTGAACGTTTCAACTGCACCTTCATCGGCACTCGCTTCAGCTACTTCAGTAGTCACTCGTCTAAGCTCATTCTGTATATGAGCGAGCCGGATGACTGCTGGTCAATGCTTACGTTGACCGCAGACTCCACTGACAGCTGCCGGTATGGCCGGTGATTTTTCACCTCATGTAATTAGTTTTAAAACCACTTCCGAAATACTGTGCTCAGGCTACAAAACAGTGCTCAATGCCCATCGCCGATTAAATCCCGTTTTGACAATAGTAAGTTCGAACGTTTCACGTTTCACTTGGCAGGAACGACGGTCCTTCCATCGAGGAATCGGACACAGAAAAAAGAATGACACGCTTCCGGTTGCAGAAATCCACGAATCTCTCTTTGTGAGACGGAAGTATCACAGGGGAAGCCATTTTGAAGACCCCAAAACGTCCGAGGCAATCGGGTTTGTCTTCTATTACACCTAACGGAAGTCAGATGACATGGAAGGTTTTTGCTGGAAACCGGATTTACCACCATTATTGGTAGTGCGGAAATCGTGAAGTAATAAAGCTCAGTATGCTGGGTTTTCACTTATTCTTATAAACGTGGGTGCAACCACAAACTCTCCCGCTCAATTGATGGATTGTACACTCGAATCGCTAACGCCCCCTTTGCAGTCGTTAATGAATATGCAAAATTGACGCCGCAGAAACAACAATCCGCCATGGTACCTACCTTGTCACACCATTAAATCGAATTTTTAATAACAGCTGGCATGTAACGGTAGTCCACCACTGGGGTTAAAACGACACCTGAAAGGGCACACGCATATTCGTAGTTTCTCTGTCAGGTTTATCCGCAAAGGTCGAGTTGAATGTCGAAGGGCGGTTTACCAGATGCTTGGCTGGCGTTCTGTATCATTGGCAAGTAAGGTTAAGACGGGAGCGCGTTATAGACTGAGTGTGTCAGGACCAGCGAATTCTAAAAACCAAGCCTCGTGGAATTTTGCCCCGCTTGCGTTGACGAACATATACTGTTGTCGAATTCGAAACCACGAACACCGCGGATATAAACTATTTATTCTAACGAGACAACCTCCGGATAGTTGAAATCTGCTGTTCCGATTCACATGGCGTCCCTTAGCAAACCTTTGCGAAACAGATGGACAGGCTGCTGGGTCATTTAATTAATTTTCATTCTTTTTCTATCTGAAGGAACAGAACCCAGTTACTGAGTTTTTAGGAAGTTAAGAGAAACTTTCCTTGTGAGCACCAACCGATGAGCTTGCTATCAATTTCCTCAACGATTCCAGGAACGCTTGGGTGCAAATAGCTTCAGGGTGATCCTTCTCCTCGTAACGTCTTCCGCATGACGTAAGTTGGGTCTCACAGATGGCAATCATGCACGGAAATGCTTCCACTAGATGTCGACTGAAGACTTTAAACAGTTCATCAAACTGTGTCGAAAATCCCAGGCGCACCCATCGCATTGTTCTGCCTGGCGCGTTTTCATTGTTATGGAGTGCAACGTAATGTCCTTTGACGGCCTCAGTCGTTCCTAACTAACCAGCAACATGAAATATGCGTAAACTTTGCATTGTCCAGTTTCCAGACAGCTACAGTGAGGTTCTAGAGTGGTTTATTACTAGTCCGTTCATGTTCATCGTCTGCACAAGTTATATTCATATTTCCGTCATGTCTTTCTCATTGCATTTTGCAGAGGATGTCCAAAGTTGAAACTACGTGAACACTGTGGACGGTTCAACTGCCCTACAGAAGGATCCCGACAGACTGTGATTTGTCTCATGCGAGTAGGCTTACTTTTAGCGCTGGAAGAGTCAGGGTTAAGTATTTTAGTCACTTCGCAAATATCATCTATTATTTCAACGCCTATTATTTCAACAGTGCCAGCTGAGAAGATTCTCATCATCTTGATCTGTCACACTCACACGAGCTCGCCCAACGTCGCTTCAAATGAAAAATTGACTAACAATACGTCAGCGCTGCCCTAATAACTCTCCGGTGAGCTTGGGCATCATCTCGTTGAGTTGCCATTAAACATCTTCATCCATTTGTGCTCCAGGAATGAGACTGCCGTCTGTCATCTTTTCTTCAAAAGAAACTGAACGCTCCTGGATGGGGTGAGACAACATTCTGCAAACTGCGTCAGGAGAACCCAAGTTAAGCCATAGACACTTACTTCACCAGCTTTGAGCCTCTATTCAGTAGAGTTCCACGCGTTTAAATATGTCCTTTTCTTGGCTCTTCCGATTCTGGTGTCAACTTATCATCCAGTAGAATTTGAGCATTGAATGAATACTGCCGTTTTCTACTACATCTACTTGCGGGTTCTATTTAAGCTTTCACCACCCGGCTTAAAGTTTGTAACCTTAAGATTAAAACTGCACCTGCTTTTCGTGGCTAACGTAGAGCTTTTGCTTTGCGACTCTATGTTGGCAGAAACGGAAGCCCCAAAAGCAATCGCACATTATTTCGGTTACCAACATGGAGTTGGAAAAATGGTTGTGATTTTCAGTTTCATGCGAATGGCTTACACCCGACGTTTCAACAATTTTCTCGTGACGATAGCTAATGACCTCACACGGAATGTCGTTCCAGTGGTTAACGATTGTGCAATGTCGGAGTTTGAATAGCCTGCCATCTCGATCTCTTCGTCTGCTGTCAGAAGTCAAGGTAGGTAACCGCCCCGCCAGTTCTCTATCGAAACAGTGCGCAAAACTTGCGGCACCGCAGATTATTCGGAAGTCTGTAATCTCATGGTCAGATTTACAAAAACCTCGCACCAATGTGACCATTCCGGTAACTATTCGCTAGCTACACCTAAAGGGCCACTGGGTCATTTTTAAGCCACTATAAATGCCCAAAGTATAGCACACAATTTGCTCTTTGTAAGCTCATTATATATCCTTGAAATAGGTTTGTCTCTTTGCGTTGCTGCCAAGAATCTTTTTTCATAATTTTACAGAAGTGTACGAAGTGCACACAAAATGGATCATGCTGGATTATTAGTTTGCACAGAGATATCGACTGACACCCTCAACGGCAGAAATAACAATGCGAACCGACCTAATAAGGGAGTGGCAAAATATCACACGTCATCAAACGTTTTGAACACAAATCACTGAGTTGTTTCGGACGATCTCGGGAGCAGTCAAGCGAGGTTTTATACTAGACAAAACGTTCCATAGATTCAGATGCATTTTCAAACTTGTCTCGAAGTAAGAAGTATTTATTTTAAGTCCAATTGCCCAAGGAAGTTTGTTCCATATATGGGAATATCTCAATGTAAAAGATAGAAGGTAGTTTTACTCGAGAGTTGATGGAAGGTAGAGTGAAACTATTATGCGTAAAGCACTTCACATTCACGCGGAATAGGGCTCAGCTCGGAGCGACACATCCAGTAAAAAGAGATAGGTAAGAATACATGAAAAACATGGGCGCAGGTAAATATAGATTATTGTTGGGGTCCTTCCGCTTTCGAATCACATTTGGATGAAGTCTTCGAAATCGGTGTCGTCTAGAGCTGAATCAAGGAGGGATAACCAGGGTGTGTGCTATAATGACAGGATGGAGGAGTCAAGCGTGTGTGTGAGCTTTTCGATGGATAGTGATCAGTCTATGCCGACCCCAACGTGTCAGGCAGACATAATAGTAGAAGACTGTTATCGTTTCTTCGTTATACAAGTTTGCTTCCCGCCGGTTTTAGTCCGCCAATGTGCGTATGCGGCGCTTCTGATGTACGTGCATTTTGACTCCGGTACGGTTGTCTGACAGACCTGGCCACGAACGTTCACATTTTTAAACATGGTCGACAATTCTACGATTTGGTATTAAAAGTACGCTCGTGAGCCGATAACAACATAACTCCGTGAGCGATTATTTAGCTTTTTGTCTGGCATCGCTGTTGCAATCGTTCTGTTCGGACAAATAAGGCTGTCGCTGATTATCTTCCTTTGATCGATTCAGTTACAGCAGCTTGTTTCCCATCGCTACATTTGCCGAGTTGGTTGGCGGTCGTGTTATGATAGCCGTACAACATCCGCGCAAATGGGTGCTTTTGAAACGTACCACGATTTTTCGTGCAGGAAACTGGTGTGTGAATTTCCGTGATATACGAACTTCACCGAAACGCGCAGTTCTTTGAATGAGACCCTCAGCTTCAGTGCCACCCTTTTCCATGTTGGCCCAGTTTGTTTTCCGGATAACTGTTAAGCACATGGGCCATACGCTTCGAGCAACTGTGGTTTCAGTGGGCTTATTTATTTTAGGGAGTTAAGCGACATTTGGACGAATTTCCAGCATGTAATGTGTCTTGGTAACAACTGAAATTCGGTCTACCGAAATCATCAATGCGATTTTGCAGCAGTTTAACTGCAAAGGTAGGACGACTATATCTCAGCTCTTGTTCATGCCGGATAGATTCACTGAGTGGGAGTTTTTGACAGCTGCACTAATATTCTGACGAAACACTGACCCGGGATTTGAACGTCGGGGCCTCAAACAGGGCATAAACACACAACCCATGACGACACTCTCCTATTGCCAAGATGGTGAACGTACTCAGCCTTAGCCTTATTCCTCATGACATCCTGTTTGCTGATATGGTGGGCGATTTGTTCGTTCTCATGTCACCAATTGGGTTGCTTGCTCTACTGTCTTGTGAGTTACCGATTGGTAACGATTGAATTCGTGCGCAGACCCCTGTTGGTTGTAAGTCGCAAACGTTTGTTGATTATTAATTTGTTGTACACGAAAACTGAATATATTTGAGGTATTAATTGCTCTTATTTTTCGTTCACTTTTGACCACTGAGCAGAGTGATTTTCTTCATATGATTGGGCGTCATGTCGATAGCGTTGGCGATTTCCTCTTAAGTTTCGTTGGCGTTATCTGCACTTGTGATGAGGCAATGATTTTGTAAGTTGCCTTTACAAGCTACTCTATTTTATTGACAGAAACAATCTTGTTTTTCCGTTGTTGTCGCTGAATTTTCTCTGCGCTAAGAAGTGTTCGAGCATAAGGAGTGCCGGCGAAACGTTGCAACAAACTTTATGCCGCGTTCTACCTGAGACCAATGGTGCTGCCTCCCTTTTCCTCCTGCTCCTTCACTGCCGGTAAATAAACTTATCGTGCAAATGTTTTCTAATAATGAGGTTAGCTGACCCGTTAAATTTTGTTCGCTGTTTTTTGAGTGCACGCATCAAGCGGAAGAGTAATGGGGCCACCGTAAACGGATGTACCATGTCTTCGTCCACGTCCAATTCATCACTATTAAAATACACATCCCAGGCGTTTGGTGATATGAGACAAGATTGTGTGGTTTGTACCAACGCGGGTCTTCCTGGCTCTCTTCATACCTACATTTTCTGCGTTTTCGCCAAAACCTCATTATATCTGTTTGCTAGGCCGCAAAAACTACCTGCTTAACGACACTGGTTCCACTGCGTCATCGGTTATTGTCAGAATGTTTCACGTTATCAGAGCACCGCGGTAATATACTTTCACGCCTACCACTTCTCAGTGTAATTGTGAGTTCTGTGATGCGCCTAGCTCATGGTCCTTATAATGAAATATTTTTCGTTTGACTGAAACCATGGTGTACGGACGCCAGACGCTTCAATTCTTTCAGGTTTTCTAAATCTGGTCTAGGGCAACTTGTCAAAACCTCACTTACAACTTTAGTCACTTTGTATAACCACCGAAATCGTTGCAGCAAGGTTTGCATGACTTGGTTACATTTGGATCAATATGGAACAAAAACGGAACGGGCGATTGCCCATAAACCCCTAAACCCTACAACAGTAACCAAGTCAAGGCAACTCATGTCCTTCATTTCTTAACTTACTGGCTAATTTTAACTGAAGTTTCTAACGAAACCATCAACCTTTTTGGTAATCCATAAAACCATTTAGACTTCATTATGGTCAGATATGCACTAACCACCAGGTTCCTGATATATCCTTCAGGGGAATTTACCGGAATTCCTGAGATAGGTGAACTTGAGAATATATCGGAAGACAAAACGTGATCGAGCTAGTTGGGTAACGTTCCTTACCGTTCTTAAAAAAAGAAAGTTTCCTTTGACTCTCATTTGACTTCAAAATCAGCTGCGCATACAAAAGCTGTCTATTTTTCAAACACAGTTCGCCTGAAAGACGGGTGCAACCGAGTAATAACTGATCCTCTAACAGAGTGCGAGTTAGTGCTGAAAGAATGTTATGAGTCATATGGTCATGTTTCATGCTTTCAGCGGGGCAGACATCGCCCCTAAAATTACTTCGAATAGTCGGTTAACTTTAGAGACCCCAACAAATCGAAGGCGCACGGAAGACGTGTCTTACCGAATCCAACTACATCCCTATGAAAACTGGGAACGAACCTAAAAGGCGATGTGGCATTATGAAGGTTACCACCTCTATCAAGGAACTCCGACCCAGAGACCCTTCAAGCCATCCTTCAACCAGCCAGTCAGAAGGTACTTTACATTTGTCGACTAACCGCATCTCAGTGCAATGGACCGACGAAATATCTCGCTAGAAGTGGCCCGTTTGTTCCTCGGTTTTGCGTGTCCACTCAGTCATTCAACTAGTTTTCTACAGACAGCGGCCAATCACTAGGCGTACGCGCTGGAGATACCAAGTGATGCGTCTGTTAGATTTGTAGACCTCTGTGTGATAGATGAAAAGGATCGTACATTTCTTTGACGGTAGGACTACAATTCACAAAGACTGGGTCTACCCCGACTAAAATCAATACTACGTAATTTGTCCAATCCATAATTGGCCTCGTGGCATTGAAGGTCTTGTGGACAGTGTGAAATTCAGACATTAAAGTGCACGGCCACAACCTGCGCGTTTAAATATTGATCGACGAACGTGTCGTGCGGTCACTTGTCCATGCAGGCTCAAGTCTTTATCCGGTTGCTTGTTCCGGTGAAATAACGTTAGCCAAACGGCGACCGATTGCCTCGAGCAATATTGTGCTGAGTAGATGAAGAACGGTAACGTGAAGTTACATGGAGTAGCGGTGTTGTCTACTCCGGAAGTAAGTTTCGGCGAACTTATAGCATATGGCAGAAATACCCAACACGGCCAGTTGAAACTCTCTTGAGGTGACTTAACGCAAATCTCGCCTAATGTCAAAGTTGTTTGAAGTAGGTATTTCGAAAAATCAAACTCAAAAAGCTCGCATTGTGCGCAGAATAGCTACACCCCGAAAAGAGCGACTGGTTGTACTGGGCGGAGATAAAAAGCGTACAGCAGGTGACATATTTGTGGGATCAGTTTGACAGCCTGAAAGTGGTAATAAATCCAGACAGTGCGTGCATACAGCGGGATCCGAACGAGGTCAGCAGATAGTGTAAGAAGTGAATGCTTTCTAATACCGATAAATGCAGCCGAACACTAGTGTTTATTTCCTCATACGTCGAGTATTTGCAACGGTGAGAAAAACTTGAAAGTTGTGATGAAGTCAGGAGTGACCACAGTTGTTGTGGGCCTCAGCCCACACTCTTCTTACCAAACCATACAAATTCTCAAAGCGGATAAAAATTGATGAGGTTTGGTTCATGCTACGAGGGGTTTTCACCTCACCAGAAAGGGATATTCTTCTGTCAACATACAAGGCACACGTGAAAATTCATATGAAGTGCGTGGATACAGTGTACATGCATTGAACCGAGGGCCCCAGCTTACCGGCATCAGTGCGCGGGCAACAAGAAGCTCTGGGGATTGAAGTTATTCTATTTTGGGCACAGCAGACAAACGGGGGCGAGAACGTAGCTTACGAAATCCTGGTGAAGGTCTTCTGCGGTTGACAACAACTGTCGGTTCCTGAAGAATCTGAAATAACGCTAGCAGTGAGCCGAGCTAGAGCCAGAGAAAGAGTAAGCTGGCGTGGCGGCTGCCTGTGTTAGTTTCTGATCAGTGTTGCGTGTTTGATGGATGGTCGGTGACACCTCTCCCTGTTCTCATATATTCTGCTGTCCTTGACTGTTCTTATACTTACGTTCAAAGTGTTCTCGATAGTCGTTGCTAGCCTTTCTTGCAAATACTGACACGACAGTTCGAGTTACTCGTGAAACATCACCCCCTCCGAGAAACATTAACCACGATATATTAGTAAAGCTCGATGCCGTCAACCTGTCGAAGCCTGTTATCGCGTGGTTAATTCGTTCCTTCTTCCCAATACTTTGCCTTCGTTTAAGTGTACTTCGGTTTTAGTTGTTCTTCAGCGCTCTACCGTCACGTGACTGTTGTATTTGGTCGTGCTCACGTGGATCGTTGACCTTGCAATTTTCAAATTTGGCGGATCAAATATCGAAGTTTGTTGTTTTCCTCCAATAAGTGGGTTAATATTTTGCTCTCACCGTAGCACCTCATCGACAAGAAACTCACCGTTACGAAAGCTTTCTCTCTTAAATCGCAATTGGTTGCTTAGTAGGCTTAGAACTGGCCGAAGTTTGCCGCACTACAGACGCGACTATTCTAGATCCGGTCCATCGAAAAACGTTGGGAATAGACTGATTATAGCTCAGAGAATCATTAGAATTTGTGATCAACGGAAGCGGCCGAAAGGTGTAGTTCAACCCGACGAGAATAATAGTCATTCAGAGTCGTTGGTCAGGCAACACAAACGCTGCAACACTCTTTCAGAATCCATAATCCAGCCAAACTCAGTCGCAGAGACCTGCTTAACGCAAACCGCTTGTCAGCCTTTGATTACATCAAACAATTCAAGAAATCTTCTAGAAATGGGGCTTGAAGCCAACCCAAAATCGAGGCGAGTGATTCCTTTGGTGACACTACCTTGTGCGGCATCAAGAACATATTTCACGCAAACGTGTCCATCCACGTTAACGATATTACAGCCTGGTGTATTAGGTGACCATCTGAATGGTAGCTTGCAGCTGTCTTACTTTTTGTGCTGACATGGAGCCGACTTGTTGGTGAAACCTGAGTTCACTGGATAAGCGTCGGAATCGTTGGCTGCATTGGAGTTAGTCTGGATGCCTGCACTCTAGATCACAACATCGCTGCCGCCAGAATTTTAAGATGACAAGTGAATTAGTGATGCATTTCTTTTTCTCATAGGATGATGGTAGCCGACTGGAAAAAGTTTCCTAGCTACGTACAGCTGTAAGCGCCAACGAGCTGCTGCCGAGTGTAACTGAATTCCTGATGAGAGGTAGGAAAAAGCCAGATGAAGGAGGGATAAGCCCACAATCGAGATCCATATCATTCTCGGTCAGAAAGTTTGCCAACATCTGCCACGGGTTCAGCGAAAAGAAAAATCTTTTTCAATAATAACAACAGCGTTTGCCTACCCAGCGCAGAACTGGATGAACTAATCTACATAAGAGACCTCCAGACAGTCAACGTTGACTTCTTCATGAATACTGACGCGGTCGATGGTGTGCCTCGAACTCTCGTCGTGGGCCGTGATTTCTTCAGCCAACGTGGGCGAGAAAATTGGTTTATCGAAAATCCACTTTATCAGCTTAGTACCTGGCGCAGAAATCAAAATAGCTGAAATCTGTGCCATGGACTCATATCTATTTCTTTTAACTGGCAGTTAATTAAAAGCGTCCCTATCAAGTCCTTTTCGAAATTCGGTATGGCTGCCGTTGTTGTGGTCGGGTGCTTGCGGCAACGTTGGCACATGGATGCTGAAGTATTATTTTATTTCATTTTTACTTCGTCTTGTTCATTTATTATTTACTTTTCGTTACAAGACAATGTTTGAGATTTATGAATTTCGCACTGTCTCGAAGTTCCAGGAGTGCCTCCAGAGGTACGTGGAGAAGTTCTTAGTTTTGTCAGCCATTGTTTGCACTCCTCCAGAGATTATGAAACCAAGTCCAGCACGCCACGTACAATGGGTATCGATTCAGACAGGTCCGCGAATAGTGTACCGCTTGCACACGAGCCGAAGAAAGTGCGAACCAACATTACCTGGAGCGGGTGTCCTCCCGAAGCAATTGAAGAAACTGAGTTCCTTCACATAGGTCTACACAGTTTTCTCGAAGATAGCAGATGTAATGAAAGGCATGATGAGAATTTTATCTGATACACGTCTTCAGTCATCCGGAAGGACACGCAGGACGCGTGAAAACCAACGACTACATTCTGTGCTGAAGAAAGGCGGAGGTAGTATTTACCATTTTCCACAGACTTCATATACATAATTCACGTCGATATCCCCAAGTGTTCGTGACTTCGCTCATCCCCCTATGTGCTGTGCGCATGGACTGCTTCTTGGCTTCACTCGTAAAGTAGGACAAGTTCACGGGGCAGCTATGAGTGCTTAAGTATGAAGTACTTGTTGGCTCAACTCGTGAGGTGAGACAAATGGGTGGAGAGGCCATATGTTGCCGCACAGGGCGCTGTATGTCTTCAATCAGAAGCTGGGGCAATTGCACGGAACTATTGTAAACTTTAAGCGGGAGGTAACCCTCCATATCGTTTGTTCAGCTGGC
Organism: Paragonimus kellicotti; assembly: GCA_014220965.1. Lineage (NCBI taxonomy): Eukaryota > Metazoa > Platyhelminthes > Trematoda > Plagiorchiida > Troglotrematidae > Paragonimus > Paragonimus kellicotti. The sequence continues at coordinate 84,989 of LOND01000118.1, read as the reverse complement.
CACTTCGTCCGCATTCCAGCGTGTGTCATGATTTCATGGAAAAGTTTACAACCATGGTAACAACGGGTGGCTAAGCATGTCAAATATACTTAAGAAAATACTGCTGATTTGTTTTTTGCGCATAATCTCATGTTGGAATACGTTTACTGGCGCATTTTACGTTTGCAGCTCGATAAAATGATTTGTTCTCATGATCCAACAACGGTCCGATCGTAGGAGTTATGATCATGTTTATCTGCTTGATTTCATTCATGCTTCATCAAAAGCCCGTGGTTCCACGTCTGTGACATCGATTATTCTTATATTCTACCACTAATTTTCGGAAATAACGTAAAATGCAACTTTTCGTCATTTTTACATTCTTTCGTATGCGATCGAACTACCGCACATTCCTTGCGTACGTCTTCGGAAGATTACAACGAAAAGATTCTTCCGGGAAAAGAGTTCTACGATTTAAGGAAGTGAAACACGCCACAAAATTACAACTCCAGTAACTCAAAAAAATTTCTTCACCTCGGAGACTGCGGAGATATTTATTCCAAAAATTGCATGGATATTTACACGCAGCACAGTGGGCTATCTGCTTTCACACTTAAGTGTACTGAGTGACAGCCATAGAGGGGTCGCAGGAAATTATGCTAAAAGCTGGTTTTGGTTAAGGCTGGGGTGCTCTAACACCAATCCTAATATGTCCCAACTTGCTTCAAAAATATCGTTGTCATCGTTGGTTTCCACATTTTGCAAGAACAGATTCAACCGCGAAGCATGTAACTTTTCACCTACCCTATTCTCTATTGTGAAACCTAATATTATTTTGATTGTCTCCCCCACAGTGGTATTTCGAACTTATTATGTTGTAGTTCAGTCTGAAAATTCTCAATAAAATTTTTACTGTCGATCGCACTAAGGATGGTTTAATCCGGAAGCTGCGGTAAGCAGAGTACACTGCAAGTGTCAATTAGTGTTTTAGTAATACATCAGTCGGTGGATAGCATGGCGTTACCTAGAAGTTACCACAGTACTATGGAGCATCGTAAATTTGAACCGCTCGGACTGGACTCGGGATAGGTGAGCAGGGATGACTGAAGTCTCCACTAGCCTACTAACACCGGCTTCAGATAAGGTATTATTTCCAGACGTCGCTTAAGATCGGCTTGCAAACCGGTCGATAAAACCAACGGATTGACGAAAGCGTCCAAATACGGATGTTAACCGATTATTCCAGTTTTCATCTGAGTGAAACTAGCATTTGGTGCGCAGAGGCTGTGTTTATATTAACAGTACAACAGTATGCCTTGCTTCGCCGGCAAAATTGACAACGTTTTGTCTATTCAAGCAAGTTTACAAATTCGTATGAAAAAACTCGATCGTTCGACCGTACAGCTTTCGTTAAAGTGCATGCTGGTAGACAACAGGAGGAAGGCAATCCCCATTCCATTCAACTGTGTTTGGCAAAAACAAAAACTGGTTGAGTTTCCAAAATGGATTTTAGGATCGAAGGAAAAGCGACAACTGGACAGTTCCGAGAGAGGTGTAGGTGGTCGACTGGATTCCTGCTGTTCCGAATCAGTTGGGTCCAGATCATGAGGTGCTCAGAATTAACAGCCTACATGTTGGGTCCGGTATTGTTCGTTCGAAACGTTTGTCGTTTTACTTTTGGTGCGATCCGGATTGTTGACGTTGTTAGAGCGGGTTTGAGTTGGTCATACAAAATCGATCTCAAATGTTCGTTTCTTTGTGCAGTGAGCATTTCTGATGAATTATGCACTACGGCTAAACGTACAGCCTTTTCTTTCTTATAATTATCATTGCGTATTTGAAAAAGCTCCATGGCTCGGTAACGTTCGACTGTTTGCCAAAATGGG
>LOND01000118.1:65275-77454 GCA_014220965.1 Paragonimus kellicotti | reverse complement strand
ATCGGTCGATCGAAACTGTTGAGGTTGTCTAATTATTAACTTTGATAATTTGTTCAATAGTACCGTAGCATTGTGATCCAATCTTGTTTTGACTATTTGGGATCGTTGGTTGATCGCTACGCGTTGCTCAACGTCTTCGTGGAAGATCGTACACTGCCTTCCGAAAGAACAGTGACGGATGTGTTGAAGACGCCGTTAACATTCACTTGACTGACTCGCAGAATAATTCTTCGAAGCAAGGATTTTGAGCATACACAAGTTCCTATTATTTTATTCCAACAGCTGAAACCAAGTAGATTTGAATTACTTGAATATAAATCAGATTTGTTTTCAAAAGCCGTGTTAAACCGACTATTGACTCGACGAACATTGGTTTTTTGCACGAAAGGACGCATTTAAAACAAGTTTCATAACAAAGCAACTCCCCACCCAGCAAGCAAAAGCAGGGATGTCAAAAGCAGTCCTTGCACAACGTACCGAACACACTTCTCTACAGATTTACAGGTACAAGCTGTAATCTGAGTGGTTATGTATCATAGTTGAACGGGTAATAAATGGGGTCACACAAAGGAATCAATGACCACCCATAACAATTCATACCACTTACCACATCGATCTGGTTGGGATGAAAATGTTTTTGAGCGATGAGGAGTGAGCTTCATTTGGAAACTGATACAACCTCCACGAGCCGATTCCGTATTGTGGGCTGTCTACCAGAAACACAGTTGAACTGGGAGGCACCCGAACCTCCGTAATTTTGCGGCAAATCAATATGATCGCGGTCTATGGAAAACCTAATTTTGTCATCAGACTCCGGGTTGAAATCCAGTCAAAGAAGCCCAATTTGTTGTCCCCTTAGATTATCAGAGAATAGCGACTAATGAAACAGATGAGAATGGTGAAAAGTAATAAGTGACTGAACAGAAAACAGGGCAATGATAAGGAGAAGAAAAAAGCAGGGAAAACTGAAAATGATTACCACATTTTCCGCAGTTGGAGAGAAAAACTGGCGAATGTGTGATTGACCGAAATGGTGTTCAAAGGTCGAAACGAGTCGGAAACGGCCACTTGGGTGCGAAAAGATACCCTTCAAATTTCTCGTGATATACAAAAATGCACATNACAACGTGCATGATTTCTAGCCTCGTGTTGTCAGACATAAACGGAGTAATGTTCCAAACCGATTAACAGAAGGTTCAGACAAACTAGCTTCCAAAAGGATATACCGCTCGAATTGTCTTATATATATACGGGTTGAAGAGTCTGCGCAAGATTTACATGATAACAGAATTCTAACCCCAGATAAGCCCTATTCTGAGAAGACACGTTCGTTGACATCACAAATTGGCGATAACAAAACTAAGATAAATTGTGGTTGTTTCGCGCGGTTGCTGGATCAGTCAAAAAAATTCTCCCCGTATGATTGTAACGCCCAACTTTCCTATTTAGCCACTTGTATTTAATTTCCTCTTCATCTTGCAACTCAGCCGTACTTTCTCACTTGTACCTACTACTTTACTCGCAAGCATGTAACCGTGCAACCTATTTGCTTTTATTTGGCTTGCTTCACCGAAAGTGAATCATTATTGTACCGCTTACACAATTAACGGGACTTGTGAGGTAACTTTTTGTAGGCATTTTGTAATGTTTATTCAACATAACGAAGTCAAGTTGTGATTTACGACACGCTTTTACTGTTGATACTGGCTGTCATAGTTGAGGTGTGCAGACGACTGATTTATACTACATATCGCTTGCAAAACAGTAGCAGAGAACAGTCGATCGAAATATTGCTCCGAGTTTGGTTATTGTTATTTGTTTGCGTGCAGCCTGAAGTTACTTGGATCGTAACAATGGTGACCGTAGAACTATTCTGGATGAATGTTTGTCACATCGAATTCTCAACAAAGTTGGGCTGGGAAAATTTGTGCCTCACTTTCATGGTTGCCAGACTCCATCCCAATAATTGATTCTACCGTCGCATTTTTGCAGTCCACTTTGTAACTTGGTTACTTTACTAAATTTAATCGGAATTTCGTTTGGGCTGCCTCGAAACGAGTCTTCATTTGAAGTATAAGCGCTTCAGTCGATAATTTCTAGCTACGAATTTTACTGCTTGTTTTGGTAGTAGCTGCTTATTAGTGCAATAATGTTCCCCGCTGTCACATGTAGGTAATTTGTGTCAGGTGGTATTTTGTCACAGGAACGACTTCCCACGTTAGATGTTGCATGTTCGTGAACTTTTAAGGTTACACGTTCTAGGTATGAAGTTGAGGAAAGTGATTCAAGTGCGAAGTCTAACTGCATCTGTCATTCATACAGCGCCGGGTTCTCTAATAACCTTCATAAACCACGTTCTTTACAAGGTTCGTTAAGGTGGCACTCAAGAGTCAGATAGAATCCCTGTGATAAAGCCGGTAGTATTGAAACATCAAATCAAAGGGCCTTCTTTGGTCTGGCGGGCGTTTTGAACTTAAGACTCACCGAATCCTTGCTTATATTCACAAAATCTGAAATCATCTGTCATTGCCGAGGTTCCCCATATTTCATTTACGGTGGCATCGAAACAGGGGGACCAGAGTGTGTTGGGCATTTTTGAACAACCCGCTGCTGTTGATAGGGCCCAAAACAAACAGAAATGACGCTGGAAAACATTCGGTTCATGCGGGGACCTATGGTTGAGAGAGTTCTCAAAAACTTTTGAAGCACTTAGAATAAAGGAATCGATCGCAAGCTTCAGGTAACTGAAGTGAATAGAAACAGTACCGTCATCATAAGTTTCACAGTCCAACCGGCTCTCATCCGAAAAGTGATGCGGTTTACTGGACATAGACGCGGCCTCGATTGCTGGAGAAATACTTAATCACCCGGCGCCGAATTGTCGTTGCAGAAAAGCATGATAAGCTCCGACGCCGCAAAAGTCATCAGAAACGGTGGTGATTTCCATAATTTCGGATTTCGTCACTTTCGAAAAACGTCCGTAATATGTGACAGAAGAGCGCTGATAACCGTTCTCTTGAATAGCAAGGTACCCGGGTGAAATGCTGAAACATTTGAGTATTAGTGAACCGTTCGTTAACGATTCAAGTTCATACTGAATGACTAGTTATCTGGCCATTTAGTGATGCGTTTTCGAAATATCACACAAAAGAAAAGATATTTTACTTCCGATACAGTTGAAGAGAAAGCGCTCATACAAACCGCATTTATTGATCGAATTAATAGGCAACGAAATTAAATCCCTAACCATGAATGTGAAAGAATCATCAAAAGTCAAATGAAGGGTGCGTCGGTGCAATGAAACAGTGAACTAGGCAGCGCTTAATGATAGCGGACGGTAAAACGGAATTGAGCTCACTTAAACAAGTGGTCATTGGTTGGGTCGGAGCAAAATAAATGCGTGTGGGTCGGAGATTAATGGGAGTTGTAAGCTACTCAACAAATATATAGAAGAGAAGCCTCTGCGTTCGGTATTCAGAATTTTACGGAGCTGGGATGAATTTACAATGATGGAAATTGCAGTAATATGTGAAACTACGATAAAAAATATTATTGCAGTTTATTTGAGGGGAATATCAAACGTAAGACCACCCCCAAACTAACATGATAGTGGTCAGCTGAAGCAGAGTAACCTCAGAAATGATACAGTGGAGGCATCATGTTAGTCTTCGTAATCAATATGGCGTTATGGAAATGCCTTTATAGGGATTTTGATGTCGGAATACAGAATTTTTTCCTTCGGAAACTCTCACCATCGCGTGGTTCAGGGGATGCACGTGAATTTGCAATCCTTGACCACGTTGCATTTGCACTGTAATGAAATATCCGTGTTTCAATTACATTCCAGAAAAAACGACCACGTTAAATATAAGCTTCAAGACTGTTGTTAACCTTCATCGCCTGAATTGCGTCACAATGGGAATGGTAATTCCAAGCAGAATTGGAGTAGGTTTTGCAAAAACACTCCTGTTATGGCAAAATTGGTGAAATTCCGAAAAAGATAGAATTCATTACATTGGTGAAGTCCGCGGCCGTCTTCAGTACATAAAACTTCTACAAAATCGGTCACCTCACTTCCCATCTCACGTCTTCTCATTTTTTTGACGTTAATCTCAAACTTACAGAGACTACTGGGACAGGAATCTCTGAGGGACGCAAGGTCGAAAATAGTGGTTGAATGCGTCGATGTTTAACCCACCACAATTTTGACGGTACCAGCTTTTGCAAGCCTAACGGCAAATCAAACCATTGCCCTCACTACCCTACATTTCTCATTGCCACATGGCAACTCCTTTCATCCTGTGGATTTTTGGGCTCCACGCGTGGAGTCAGCAACCGCACGATCTACTTTCTCAACCGAACATTACGATGAGCAACAGTGTAAGCATTCAATATATAGGCACTATACTGATAGCCTTCACACAATGCGAGTCATTAAAACATTAAAGTGTTAGAATGTAGTGATACTGATTATTAACTTGGGATACACAGCCTAAGTACCAGGCTGGGCTGCGTTCCTCAGAATGTTCTGTGACAACCGGTTCGCCTTTGTTGGGTTTTGCTGACTGCCACACAGCCTTGCCCAAAACACGTCTTTGCACTGTCAAAATATTAGCTTCGAGAAGAGACTTGCCCGACAAATTTAACAAATTCTCATCAGCTTCATGGTCAGATAATCCCACCGTTGGATCAGTTCTTCGACAGGAACACGTAGAGAGTAGCAGTGCTTTACGTAAGCGATGTCTGCAATAATATAATATCTTCTCTTCAGATTAAAGCGACGAGAAGACCGAAAACCTTTACTGGGAACTTCTTGTACCCAATCTAGTTGCGTTTGTATAAAATCCATCACCAGTATCACAAATACTCTCTGCACCTCGTCTAGATCTGCCTCGCGAATAGCGAAACAAACTCGGTGGGCTCGATAAACTTTGGCTCGCGTTCCGGCAAGCCGGTCTGATTCATCTTCTTGACCCACCCAAGTTTTATGCTGGGGTTAACCCCCTACAACCTGTTCCAATGTACTCAAAGAGTTTAAACCGGTCCATCTGTTTTAGGGTAACATTGAGAGTTTTCGAGTAAACGGAAAGCCGGGTCATCCCATCATTAGTTTTTGCAACATGTCGAACCCCCTGAATCGCCCATTTACCCATCAGGTTGCCAATATAAGACAGCTATCTATGCTGCTCTGGCAAAACTATTCTCGTCTTCAAGCATGCCAGTGATGGTGGCAACATTATACGGTCCTCATTTTTCTCTTCACCTCTTCATTGGCAATAATGCAGGAGGTGAATTATGCGCTAGCTGTACTGTGTCACTATAAATTCAATATAGTACTCACATGCCTTCGTGAGCTTATGGTAGTTAACCGGGTTGCCGTTAAAACAGATCAGCCAGACCTTTTGAAAATCGGTGGACCTCAACACAGCTGTGAGGGCTGATGTTACTGTTAAATGTTTTCGAGGAACTCCGAACCTACAGAGAACAACACAAACTTGTTTCTGATAATCCGCCACATAATGCCCGATGCGCATGCTCGCAGAATTTTGCGGCTCGTTCGGCGGCAACCTTGGATGTCGCTCTCACACTAAATAAAGCGACACGCTGTTGGAACTTCAAGGTGTTGTCCGGCATTTACCGCTTATTCTGTATGTTTCATGAGTCTTTAATACCAATTCCCTGTCTTAGTGTTTCTTCTCTAGCTCAGCAATGCTAATGGTTGACTTAACACTAACATTGCTCCTAATACTAGCTTCCTGGTTGTAAAACATAAGCCTATCAGAGCCAGAGCGAATATTAGTCTCATCAAACTGTGGTGATCGTTTCCTTTCTGAAGTACTCCTCGGAGTCTTTAAGCGTTACGTCATTCTTGAAGGATGTGTCCGAAATTTTCACCATCAAATTCCAATTTCCACCAAGGAAGAAATGAATACTGTCCCGACCGAACTGTCTCCGTTGAAGGTGTGGACCGGACCGAACATTAAGCAAAAGTTGATCGAAAATCCTTCGGTTGTATTAGATGAGCACTGAAATGAGCAGTACTAACAGCTGTATACTTCAAATTTGGCGGTCTGTATCCATAATAAAACTATACCAGAAGTATACAAATCGACTGCTTAGAAATGAGCAGGTATTATGAGCGGCATATAAAAGTCCACCCCACAAAATCCTTTGTGAATCAGACAGAACAGAGAACGCCCTGCTGTGATACACGATGAACAAAAGACAAGTAGGTTGCGCAAGGGCCTCCGAGTTGGTAAAGCCATGGTACGTGTGAGTTTGTTCGGTTAGGCTACAAACTTGAGAGAGAACTGTATGCAAAGAAGCCATATGCAAAAGTTGGGCATCAGAAACTCCTGAAAATCATTTCCCAGCAAATTCAACAAACGCGCGGCGCAATGGTCCCATTTTCTTTGCGAACATTATTGAATAAAGCCGGCAGACCAGTTGATCTGGGGTGGATTTACGAGGGCATGGGTGACAGCTACAGAACTACCAACTTTATAGCGGTTCTAGGGCAGAAGAGGACGAGGTGTACGCCTCTTAGTTCTGTTGCTGCTATCGTCCGACGATCGGCACCCTCTTGTCAGCTATGAGCCAGTCAGCCGAAGAAGTATTCCAGGAAATGTATTGGAACGCCTTCCTTAACGAACAATCCTAAAGCACCCTTAAAGCAATACGCTCATCTCTGTATCCCAACGCAGGTTCTTATTAAACAGGTCACACTGCTTTTTATAGACAGCTTAACGGAAATTAGGAACCATGATCTTGGATCAGGTACCATTTTATTCGACTTTTCTAAGGCAGTTGACCGGGTAATATTTTGCCCACTTCTACAGAAAACGGAGGCATACGGCATCAGAGACGATATTCACTTTCGGATTGCCTCGCTTCTTAACGACAGAACCACTCATGTTGGAGCCGGCTGTGATTTCTCCCCTGTCGCACCTACCTGAGCATATGTATCGCAAGGGTATGTCCTTGATCCACTGCCGTTTTCAATCTATATCAGTGGCTTACGGAAGAGTATATCCAGCAACTCCCTTTCCATACGGATGACTTGAAAACCTGGAATTCGTATGAGCCCAACACTCTTCAAGCTGACCTCGATGTAGTTGAGCAATGGTCAGTGAAGTGGCTTCTTATCACCAACTATGATGAGCGTGCTCACATGTCGGCCGGTGAAGATTCCGGCAACGTCTTCGTAACGCATTGTGTACAAAGTAAATAATAATAATAATAATAATAATAATAATAATAATAATAATAATAATAATAATAATAATAATAATAATGGTATATTTCTCAACGCATCTGTGAGAAACACGCTCAGATGAGCGTGATCAAAGTGCAGTGCGTGTTGCCAAGATTAATCTTAAGAAAGACGTGAGCATATGGTTATTTTGTGATTAGCCTTCTTCACTTTATCACGAGGAAACGGCCAGAAAAGATTTCGCCTTATTATACATGATAAAACGTACTTTTAATCAAAGTGACAAGATTTTTCGGACATTTCACTCTGTGATGCGCCCATGTCCTGAGCCATTGCTTATAATATAGATGTTCAATCATCCTCCTCTGACGAACCGTACACACCGCATCCCTATTGAAGCGTACCTAATTCCTTCGTTTCCTAAAGTAGGTAACAAGCATCAAGCCACCACACCCGCGACTTCCACTTCACAGGTACTAAGGCCCAGTAAAAAAAAAGAATACGTACGTCCCAAGAAAAAGCAAATAAAACCAGTAACAGAATAAAGAAAAAAAAGAAAAACCAAACTAAAACAACCCAAAGCTTTTAAGCACCCTAATAAAAGTGGGTGGTAAACACAAAAACAAAGCCGGGACACAGAAACAAAACAAAATACAAAAAAAACAAATATAAACGAACCCCCCAGAAAACAGAGGCGAACTAGAAGCGAAAACAGAGAGGAATAAGAAAAGCCCCCAACCCCCACAAGAGAACAACGGCACCACCCCGTGCGAAGGAGAGAACAGACAGAGAGCGACGAAGACCGCGAAAAAATAGCTACCCGAAGAGAAGAAGATAGGGGAGGCCATAGCCTAAACGAGGGGCGTGCCCACGGAGCGCACCGACCCCGGCGGCCGGAGGCCACGGGTGGGAAGGCATAGCAGCCAGCCGGTCACTGACAGCACCGGCCAGACAGGAGCCCGCAGGGCGCACGCGCGCCCCCCAGCGAACCCGAAGAGCCCGACCCCGAAGCGTGCCCCCTTTTCAACCAACCGGCAGACGCCCCCGACGCACCACGCACCGGAACTCCCAACCCGGCCACCTCAAGGCCGCCCGCCCCCCCCCCACAGGCCGAGGGGCAAGTGGCCGTCCCGCAAAACCCACCGAACCACAAATAAGGGCCGGCCCCCAAAAAACCGCAAAAGGGAACCACCAGGAACACAGAGTAAAACAGGCCACCCACCCGCCACGAGGGGTGCAACACAAACCCGCGGGGAGTGCAGTGACCCCCCCCAGCGCGGGTGACCAACCTCAGCCCGCACCCCCGAAAGCCCCCAGGCGCGCCGGGGCCCCCGAAGCCCCAACAACCCAGCGCACACCGACCCGCAAGGAGGCACCCCCAGCGCCCCTACCCGAGATAAAAAAAGCCCACCCCTCATCCCCCCCCCGGCCCGGGGGAGACCATAAACCCAAGACCTCCAAGACCCCACCCCACCGCCGACGGCCCGCCACGACCCGCAGACGCCCCCCAGCCACGGACGCCCCCCACAGGCACCACTGCCCCCCCCCCTACGCACACAGGAGAACCCAGAAGTATACAGACGCCCATCCACCGAGCGCACCCACGAAGCGGAGGCGCGCGACGCAACCGGCCACACCCGCGTCCCCTAGCCCCCGCCAAGCCCGCACCGCGAGCAACAGACACCCCCGGGGCAGAAGCGTCCGCGACCAACACAGCAGCCACACCGCCGCCCGCAACGAGCCCAGCACAGTCAACCGCACCCAGTAACAACCTGGCAGCGAGAGCCCACCACTTCACAACCAAACAACACCACTCTTATCCAGCTCCGCACTCGCCCGCACCGCGCGCCCCGCCACCGCGACACAAAGCATCGGATACCCCGGACCCCAGGACAAGACCCCCCCCCCGCCCCCCACACAAAAAAACAACGGGGACGGAAAGGACGAGACGACAGTGGACGAACACGGCCCCCTACCCCACAAAAACCCATCAACCCCCCCCCACGTCCCCCACACACGCAACGTGCCCGCGAGGCCGCCCCCATCTACTCCGACACTAGAGCCGAACCGTGACACCCTACTGCTACCGACAGCACCTGAACGAGAGGAGTCTGCCAACGACGGTAGTGTCAACTAAACGACGAACAGTGGGTCTAAGCCGTTTCAGATATTTGTCTGTTTGGTAGAAGTAGTAGGTGAACAATAAGTTTTTACTTCCTTCCATGTCTGTTGCTCCCACATCGACACATGGAGGCACATGGAGGCGGTGCAACATCAGCTTTTCCACGGTCACACTTCAGAAAAGCTGACGTCAGTGTGATACAAGAACGAGAGTGTAGATCAACCCGGGAACCTTGGGCCATCAGCCTCGCATCCGCGTATAAATCGTTGAATCATTGATTGTGGGATGTATGCGTTCATGGCCATGTTCTAGGTAGTTTGGGCACCGAATTTTCTTTCTTTCACCCTTCTCCGGGCGGAGGTGTTGTCTGTTCACCTTCACCCCAAATTCGCGTTAATGGAGCCGTTGTCGATAGCTGCGCGGATTTTTGCTACTTGGGTAGCAATTTGTCCACCGATCTGTCCGTGGACCGCGAGTTGAGAGCTCGTGTGGCAAAGGCTAGTGTTGCGTTCGGACGTCTTGAAAGACGTGTTTGGAAGAACCACAGCCTGAAGCCGAGCACTAAGCTCTTTGTCTACCGCTCAATGGTGCTGTCTATACTGCTGTACGGCAGTGAAACGTGGACATTGTATCAGCGGAACGTGCGCTATCTGAGCCGTTTCCATGTGCAATGTCTGAGGCGCATCTTGGGTATTCGGTGGTCGGACATGGTTCCGAACACTGAGGTACTGCGGCGAGCGGACATGAACGGGATGGAAGCCATGCTGATGCTGAATCAGCTTCGTTGGCTGGGTCACGTCCGTCGGATGGGCGATGACCGTATTCCGAAGCAGCTTCTGTATGGACAACTGAGATCAGGTAAGCGAAATCCTGGTGGTCAAAAGCGGAGATACCAGGATGCTGTGCAGGTGAGTCTTTCACGTTGTAAAATTGATTTCAGATGTTGGGAAGACTTAGCGTTGAACCGGACGGTCTGGAGGAATACGATTCGGACGAACGTCCGCGAGTTCAACGAGCAGTTATTACGCGGCCGAGAACGGAAGCGCGCGGTACGCAAAGGAACCATCGGTGCCATAGGTCGTGGTGACGACTATATGGCGTTGCGATGTGTGCGGCCGTGAATGCGCTGGCCGCCTTGGATTAGTAGGTCACCAGCGTACTCATAGTGCACCGTCGGCGAAGAGACGACGAGTACGTTAGGCTCAGGTAGGTCATATCAGTATATCCATTTTATTTCTGTTAATGATTGCATCGACCAAGACCATGGTCGTTTGGCAACTAATCCGCTCCTCTTTTCAGAAACTTGGGTGTCTGCGGTCTTCTACCCATTCTTATCTTCAGCTTTGTTGGTGTATTGTATGATGAATGGTTTGCCTGTTCTTTTCGTAGTCCAATCTGAATTTTGTTTCTTATCTTCATCCTCTCTAGAATGCACTAACATTCACTCGTATACTGAAATGCTTCTTGTATTACATTTTACATATCTTTCTTCTCAGTTTAGATCTTGTCATTGTAGTCTCTGTTTATTTTCCGAGAGATAAGGGTTTCCTTTTCCTGCTAGCCATTCAATTGGCCGGCTGGGTACGAAGGCCTCACACATCCACCGGTCTTACTTTTTTAGGGGTCATTCCGGACGCGTGATGTGTGGGTTGGAACCGCAAGTGGTGCAGTGTAAGCTACTTGTGGTGATGGATAAAGCGCTGGCGTCCTTTGGCTTCAGTCGTTGTGGCATGAGCTCCGGATACTGGGGTAACGTTTGCTCGCTCATCCCTATTGTTCCATTCGTTTCACGTTCTGATTCATTACAAGAGACGTATATGGCCTCCGTACAGCATCCTGTTCTTGTTGACGGTTTTATTTGGGAAATACGCAGGCCATTGCTGACACGGTGTGCCCGGGAACGGGCCACCGAACTCACGTCACTTTCCACAAGATCCAGAAGCAGGTTATCTACTGGTCAATAACTTCTCGGATATGCATCTTCTCGCGAAGCATAAGCTAACGGGAAACTCACAGACCTAAGTGGGTTCCACATTGTTCGAAATAGGTGTAGGCGGGAAATCCGTGAACACACCAAACTCGTACAAGAAAAGGATCCTCCCCAGAGCCCATGGCAACGAAACTTCTTAGTTGAGCAAGTAAGAGAACCACGAAAGAATAAACCCTCGGCTCTTTCTTTGCGACTGCCCGACGGAGGAGACTTCATCTGACCTCCCTAGTTGTGGCCGAGTTATTCAGGGAGTACTATTCGGCAGTCTACAACGTCGAATTGGCACCCCCTATCCCACCGCCGCAAAACTCCCGGCAACCACGCGTTACTGTTCAGATGTTTATATTAAACTTTTGTTCAAGGTTAACTCATCCAGCGCAATGGAAAGGGACAAAATCCATCCTAGAACTCTCAGAGAAGCAGTTGTCGTTTGGTAGAACCCCGTCCGACAGCCAATCGGAGAATTCCGGTCACCCGCTTCAAAGATGTGTGTGACCGTCAGCTCTTTCCATGCACTAGGGGATTTCAAGTCCGGGGTGTCCGGTTAAACAGCATACGACGGGGTTCTTCCAAACGACAACTGCTTCTCTGAGAGTTCTAGGATGGATTTTGTCCCTTTCCATTGCGCTGGATGAGTTAACCTTGAACAAAAGTTTAATATAAACATCTGAACAGTAACGCGTGGTTGCCGGGAGTTTTGCGGCGGTGGGATGGGGGTGCCAATTCGACGTTTTAGACTGTCGGATAGTACTCCCTGAATAACTCGGCCACAACGAGGGAGGTAGATGAAGTCTCCTCTTCGGGCGGTCACAAGGAAAGAGCCGAAAATTTATCCTTTCGTGGTTCTCTTACTT
>LOND01000118.1:39239-65175 GCA_014220965.1 Paragonimus kellicotti | reverse complement strand
CTTAGGTCCGTGACTAGTTAGGTTGCCGCGTGCTGGACACGCTCAACAGCCGGTTTATCTTTCTCCAGACTGGTGTACATGACATCATTAACATACCCGAGGAGCGGCCTTATATAAACATTGTGCAACGCTTGAAACGCGTTCTCTTCTGTGCGAGGTGAAGTGCTGTTAATCATCCTAAGAGCGGCAAATCTCTTTTTTTCCCCATTGTGCTATGCAAAGACCAAATATCCAGATTTTTATGATATCTACTGTGTCGAGTGCACTATCAGTCTAGAAAGCCTCGCCGGGATCTCCACCGAGTGACATGTGCGCACACCCATTGTCATTCATTGGGATACTCCGATCGTCCGATCAGCACTTACTTGCGTCAAGATCAATCTGTAGTGTACTGAGATCTGTGACATTCTAGATTTTTAGGTCGTCGACATTCAGAAGGGCGTTGCTGGAAATATTTTTTGGAAGGTCATTGATCTGGATCAAAAATAACAGATGACTGAACAATAGTCCTCCGTGAACCCCCGCAGAAGTGCAAGAAGGTGATGAGAGATGTAATCCAACTTCCAATCCAAACGTTCTGTTACCAAGAGGCAATACAACGAAGGACCCTCTTGACCGGCTGTTGAGCGTGTCCAGCACGCGGCAACCTAACTAGTCACGGACCTAAGAAATGTCGCGTACGAACCCCGATACGGAATTTCCGATTTTCACCCAGCTGACTCTCAAAGACTTCGTGGTGGTTTGATTCCCACACGTTTTTTCTTCGGAGTAGGTCTCGTTGAACAGTTCTTCATCATAGCGAATGATGACGGCCGGCGAGGACATAACAGGAAGCTTTTCAAGCTTCGTCCTCGGAACCTTCCTTTAGGTAGCAGCTCCCTTCCTACAGGATTATTGATGACTGAAACAGCCTACCTTCTGTGGTAATTAGCGGCTTCCCAAAGATTGCTTCGAAGTATTGCTTGATTCATACTTGATTAGAGCAGCTTAATGCAGGTAATCTCTAATACCGATGCTACACCCTGTTTTCAATGATCTGCCTTTCAGATCAACGGAAGCCCGCTTGACACTGAGCAAGAAAAACCGACTGGATCCGGGTACTTTGGGCCTCTGCCTCGAACCCGTGTATCAATCGCTGAATCGCAGCAACAAACCCATTAAACCAATTCAACCAATTAAAATCATCGAACCACAACTGACCAATCAGCTTTGGGGGTAATTCAAACTCCACTATTGTTTCGGCCGTCAGTCCGCTGCGTCCCTTTCTGAAAGATGGCGGCAAAGCGCGTCTCGAGGTCGGCTGTAAATTGGGTTGAGCTGTACAATCAGTGCCCAAAACATCAGCTAGACCAGTTCCGTGACTTCAAAACAAGAACAGATAGTTTAGTGTCTCGGTAGGTTACAATTTCATGCTCGGTTGACCTGTGTTCAGTATATCCAGTCTGTCGGAAACACTCCCGAGTATTAATTGGGATAGTTATGCGCACACAGTTCCCATTCCGGGCTTGGTTGAAAAGTTCAGAAAGGAATACGAGGCCCTAAAAGTAGACTACCCAAAAGATACTGCCAATGTGTTGGGCAAAGTGAAAGCACAAGGGGAACAAATGGTTTGCATATTCCGTTCCTTATTTGTGTGTAGCTAGATAACGCCAAACGCCACACAGCAGTCTGTAACAAAATGAAGGCGAGCGCCCTGAAAATGGTTTGTCTCAATTGTCATCCATAATTTGTCTTCAGAAAAGCACCGTTGACAAACTTCCCAAGTTGGACGAACTTACACCTGAGATCACATTAGCCTACTTTCCCTTAACAAATCTGGATCCTTTTAGAATTGGGGAATCGAAGCCCGATGAAGAAAAAACCATTCTTGAAAAAGTGGCACCCAAAATGCACTGGGATTTTAATTGAACACCTGACTTGAAATTGATTAGTATTATTAAATAGATCACATTTCGTAGCCCTCCTTCATTTTACCCTATTTGCTCTCGTCTAGAACTCTTTTACAGAACATCGCTGGTCGCGGTTTAAAGAAGCCAGACTTATCAGTACGTGTCGCCATTATTGTGTGTGAGACCGTCTTGAATGTCAACCTTACGCTTCACTGCGACTACATTTTTTGCATATTAACTTCGAGTACTTATCCCACGTCTGTTTCATGGAACGAGGCACGTAACTCACTATCCGCTTTTAAATTGTTCAAGTCACGAGGCTACTGTTTACCGGATTGTTTCACTGTCGTCAGCCACCACCATCGTCGGTATGTGGTTCAGTCATTGGCAGTAGTACCGGTGACTGAGCGACCTATGACCGTATGTGTTTGCAAATGGGATGAAACAAAGTGCGTGCGTACGTTATGCGGCCCGGAGCACTGTTTTGCCGGCGAACGTGCTTTCTGTACTCAGCTGCCGTTGTCTCCGCCAGTTGTTTGGTGTCAGTTAGAATGGCCAGGCAAATGATCCAGCGGCTGGGGATGCGATCGATTAGATTTATTCCCATGCTATAAGTGGGTTAACTGCTGTATTTACGCCAAGGTTGCTAACGATTGTTTAGAGCCGCGGGATGATGAATCACGACATAGCGTTGGAGTCTATTTCCATTAATTAGTTTCGATTGGATGTGCTCGTCATGTTGGGATCTCGTGCCAAGCCACAGCTGTGTGCTGGCACAGGGACGATAGTAAATTTCGCTGGTTAATCTGCTTTTATTCACTAATTCTTCGATTAATTCATCATTATCTCCTTTGTTGTTTTGACAAATGGAGAATCCAGAAGTTGGATCTCATTCTCCATTGTTTATTACATCTGTGTTCACTTGTGTTTGCAGTAAGGTGGATGTTGGGACAGACGGTTGTGGAGCCGGACTAAACGGCATCTGTCTAATTGACTGCGTCAACATCGAGTCAACCGGACAGTAACCGTGCACCGGTCGACTGAATATGAATTTCCTTGCTCGCTAGGCACTTAACTCTGACCAGGCACAAAACAGGGTTGACTGCACCGTTTCGCATAATCACGACCTGCAGCCGCGTTTAACCGCTCAAGCCCATTGAGTGTTTGTTAATCACCCATCTCCAACCTCCGCTATGTAGTCAGAAGGGTTTAAAAGCTACATTACGTCTGCCGTGGTCTTCTTATACAAGGTGAGCCGAGGTTTAAAAGGTGACAATTCTTTTGTTCGGCGGTACTTTTGTTTTACTTTCAGGTTTGCGGTTGAAAAGAGTGCAAAGTGAGTTCCACTCGCGAACTTCCAGTGTCGTATACGTTATTCATATTTATAAAAAGGCCAGAATGCCACGAATGGGAAACCTGCCATCTGGTTGAGTTAATATTATGTTACGGCGTTTTGAATATGTACGACCGTTGGTTTCATCATCATCATAGACAGCAATACATCAGTGGTTCACACTGATGCTTAACTGCCACACAACCACGAAGAACAAAGAAAAAAAACTATATAGGAAGAAAGAAAAAAAGAGGGGAGGGGAAGTGGACCTAACTACTAAAAATAGCTACGTCTATATTCAAACATACAACATCAAGGCGCCTACACCTTGCAAACAAACAACCGAGCTGTGAGTGAAAGTAAGGCGTCATCAGCAAGACAGCTTCCTTACGGCTTTCACTGCCCCGCATCATTAAGTGCACTCACTTCACAGACAACTCGGCCAAACAACGACACATTCACGCCACTGAGCTCGATTAGCCGCCATCTCACCTAACGTCTCAAGCCACCGACTCTGTGAGTCGCGAGGGCCCCAGCCCGGGAGACGAACCCGACCTACAGTGGCCAACCCCTTCGTAAACGATTTCATTTGTCTACGCCAGGTCATCATCTGTCCACCTCGCACCTTGCGCCAGTCGGCCGCAGCGTCCGCAAACAGTGCTCGGTGTGGCAAACGACTAGCTGGCATCCTTAGTACATGACCTAACCATCTAAGTCTGTGCAAATGTAGCGACTGAACAAAAGAACTCGTTTGACAATCAGTGCCAAACACCCGCTTCCTAACCTCGTTGCTTACTCGCTGGTGCCACCCGATACGAGCGATTGAACGCAGACATCGGTGGTCAAATACCTGGAGACGGTTCACGTCCTCTACCCTGAGTGGCCAGGTTTCGCTGCCGTAAAGTAATACGGCCCTCACTGTTGTTTGATATACACGACCCTTAAGCTTTAGGGAAATACCTCTCTGTCGCCATAGGTGTCTTAGATTAGCGAACACCGCCCTAGCCTTGGAAATACGCGCTTCTATTTCATTCCCTACACCTCCGACGCCACCGCTGATGCAGCTTCCCAGGTATACAAACCGGTCAACAATCTCCATGACTTCATTATCTAACATTAAATCTACGTGATCACAACAATCTTGCAGAAGCACTTTGCATTTTGAGGCTGCAAAGCGCATTCCGAAGTACTTAGCAGAACGCGAAATAGCGTCCAGTGTTGTTTGTGCCGCTTGAAAGTTGTCAAACAGCAATACCTTATCGTCAGCATAATCAAGATCAGTCAGTCTTTCACCAGGTAGGAGGTCCACGCCGGCATCATTTGAGTGCCGCATTATTTCGTCTATGACGAAATTGAACAAAAATGGTGAAAGGGGACAGCCTTGACGTACGCCGCTCCTGGTGCTGAAACTGTCAGACAGTTCACCGTAAACCCTAACCTGAGCTGAAGTATGGGAATAAAGCGCCGACAGTATGTTCACATACTTAGTCGGTACACCCCTACGTTTAAGCGACTCTAAAAGTGTAGATCGGTCCACCGAATCAAACGCACCTTTATAGTCGAGGAATATGGCGATTGTTGGCCGGCGGTACACATGACGCTGCTCCAGAATTTGACGAAGGGTAAAAATGTGATCTATACAACCCCGCCCAGGGCGAAACCCTGCCTGTTCTTCCCTAATGTTTACTTCCCGAACTGCAGTGAGTCGACGAAGTATAATTGATGCAGAACCCTTGAAATGACTGGGGTCAAACTAATCCCTCTATGGTTTTCGCAAGAGCCCCGGGCTCCTTTCTTAAATATGGGAACTATTATCGAGTGACCCCAGCACGGAGGGATGGTCTCCGTCGTCCACACAAGTTGAAACAACTGAGTCAATGCCTCTACTAACGCCTCTCCACCTTCTTTGAAAAGTGGTTTATCAACTGAGGCTTACCCGTGAATCTGTAAATTTTCCTATTAATAGAGCGTTTGCCTCGTCCTGAATTGTTCGCTGCGATCGGCTGATTGTTGAATTACGTCACACTTCATTGAGCACTGATATGTTCACAAGCTATGGAACTTGTGACTACTGAAAAGCATTGAGGTGATCACATTGCCGACATTCTCAATCTTGATGCTGACTTTCATATACTTCATAGTTTTCCAATGTTTGCTGTGTTTTTTGCCACGTTGTTCAGTCCTGTCTGATTTGAATCCAGCTTTTAATATCGCTAGTGAGATATCAGCGAGGCACAGGTTGCCTTTGCAAATCGACGGCGTTGAAAGGACTTGCGGTTATCGCTGAGAGAAAGGGTATATAGTGCGTGAGTGTGTTCTGTTTTACTCTGTGGTGCAGAAGAGTGATCTGTTTGCAACGAAGGTATAAGTAGACTTGCTGCGTTTGATCACTGCTGTCTCCACCGATGAGCCCAAATCAACTGAAATGATCGCGTAAGCAGTGCAACCGTTCACCGACACGTGATCCTGAACGCTCTGGGCATGCGATCGATTGGTCGACTAATCAGGTTGCATAACATGCGACTGCTAGGCCACGTACTGTGCATACAAACAGAGTGTTTACGACACCAACCATATACGGAGACCATTAATAGTTGAGTAAAAGTACTTTGTGTATAAGCAACACCGTGGCCAAGAGATATGAATACAGTGGGTTGATGTCTGCTCGGCTGTGCTCCTCGTGATCACTCAAATCCTAGAAGGCGGTGTTTCTGCACTCATACTGTTTTTAGTTCTCCTACTCAAACCTGTGTCAATTTGTCGCCTTTTTAATGAGGTTTTCTCCTGAAATATTCCACATTACTGCTGAGATGAACGGCGACCTGAGTCATGTTATCTTCTAGCCAGGCCCAAGACCGTCATGAAGGAATGAATTAATTTGTCCGAGTTGCGGTGCTTCCAGGTTTGTTGTTGATGGAACGTGATTTTAATCTTACGAGCGGAATCGTCAAATAGCATATTTTTGACGTACTGTTTTACTGCTGGCGATCGCCTTCATCACGAAGAGATTGGGTGTTGACGCGGCTTGATGCTTGCTTACTTTCACTTACAGCTCGGTTGTTTGTTTGCAAGGTGTAGGCGCCTTGATGTTGTATGTTGAATATAGACGTAGCTATTTTTAGTAGTTAGGTCCACTTCCCCTCCTCTGTTTTCTTCTTTCTTCCTATATAAGTTTTTTTTTTCTTTTTCTTCGTGGTTGTGTGGCAGTCAAGCATCAGTGTGAACCACTGATGTATTGCTGTCTATGATGATGATGATGATGATGATGATGATGATGATGATGATGATGATGATGATGATGATGATAGCTTACATACTTGTTTAACCAAGTGTGCTGATGTGGCACATTTGCCAAATCGCGGCCTAGTGATTGTTCTGGTTAGTTTTCACGGCACTTTATTCCTGTAAAAAGGGCTTGATCTAGCAAACTGTTGTCCGACAGCGGCTTTACCACACAGGCTTCTGTGCTGGGCTGTCTGAAATTTTTCCACATTTCGTGAGCATCTTTATGAGACGATAATAGTGAATTTAAAATTTTCGACTACGAGATTGATAAAATACTCTGGGTACATGACTGGGCAAAATTTACGAAACAGAGTTGTTTAAGTAAGTTCAAAAAATTTCCTCTTCTCATGAACAAGCAGTCGTTAAATATGTGCAGTGACGGCTGTCGAAATCTTGAAGAGAAAGCATGATTGCAAGACAAGGAAGTGCATGATGTTTGTGATGTTTCTATCACGAAGTTGCTGATTTTATATGCAGACGATGCTGCAGTCAGACACCATAAAAATCGAGTAATTAGTCAAAAATATCAGTGGCTTTAGAATCATACACTGAAGAATAGGCGAATGATGTTGAACCCTCGGTTGATGCGAAGGCTTTAGAGACTGAAAAGGTTGGCTATACAAGGGAGCGAAACGCAGTATATCGAAAAATGCGGTTGCTGTGTGAACTCGATACACTCTGAGCAGTCTTATTGAGGGGCACTACTAGTTCCCAGATAGATTCATTCCTTCTTTTTGCCTTCTGATTGTATGTGAATTTTTAAACCTAAAAGATAGCACATTTTGTTGTGTACTACTGTTGTGACCGCAAAGACGCTTGGCCTGCAAATTCGTTTATTGCACGAACTCCCGTACAGGTCATGTTAAACATGGGACCACAAACGTGTACACTCATTTGCACGGCTGACGTGCATTCACATACATTGGGTGGCAGTACGTTGTCATTCGCCCTGGTGGCACTTCTCCCATAGCGCGTACACACTATTCCAATAGTCTTCTGGTCCGTCGTCTTCCTGGCGTTGGAGGCTTGCTCTTTTGTTCCCGAATGTCGCTTGTGAGTAGTTTACTGCGTGTTATACAACACTACTAAACTTTCTTTGAACGTCAGTGGAAAGATATGATCAAGTTGTCCCCTATATGTATTTGTATAAAGCGTGTGAAATTGAGTAACTGCCACCCCATCTTTATAAATGCGGTGTAAAACGATGCTAAGGCGCGTTTGCGGGCCTTTTTTTAAAAATAAAAGCTCGGAACTCTAGGAAAACTTTACGAATTGTGTTTTGACATACAAACCGTTTTACGAGGCTACACAATGCGGATGTGACAAACGGCTGTTTTAAGCAAACACTTTTGAAGTATTAATGATGATCATAATCACGCGTTCGATCCCTTGTCCCCTCAAGTATCGCCTCCGCTTGGAACTCATCCAGTAGCTGACCTGTCTGTGAATCTATGTCGAATGACAGCAGGTTTGTGATGAGGCCACAGCGAACTTTTCTCACATTCTCTTGGCTGGTTAGGTGAACACCGAGAGAGTTACGATCAGTCCGGCCCAAGGCCTCACGTTCAGTGAAACTGTCGTATGTTCTCTGATGTAGCCCGTAATATTGATCCGTATGAACATCAGTTTTTTCAATCAGTCGCGAATAAGCTGTTAAAAATGAATTACATCAGAATGGAATTTAATCGTTCACCATGAATTCCTCAATGGGCGGAGCTTACATGTGATCAGACTGTTCGTTCTTGCGTAAATATTCTGAGTTTCCTTGTAACCGACCTATGTTCTGTACCGATATGCTTTAGAATAAAAAAAGTGCCCGATATTGTTTACAAACTGCACATACTTTAACTTCCTGTCCGAGTGGCAGTTTATTGAAGTGGGACGCCTTTTACTATTTAGCCACACATTTTTGTAAGTACGAGAAACGTAGCAACCGGCAAGGTTCTTGTTTTACAAGATAGGTGCGCCAGTGCCATTTCGAAAAACCGGGAGAATGGGGTCATAATGCGTCATCACTTAAGCTGGGGTAGGAGTTTCCCTGAGCTCTAGAGCAGAGAAAGACTATTTCCATAGGACCCCGATGAACGAACGCTTGTATCCCGTCAGACTTAGTCTGTTTACACAGTTTAGAAAGATGTTTATCTGCGATATCTCCCAGTACCCCCAACGAACAACGGTTTACACTTTTTTTTGTACTCCCTTTGACTTTTTAAGACAAACTAAAATCCAAGACATTTTTGTGCTTGTTGGCGATAAGGAGTCCAGAAACGGAGCGGACGGTGGTATGTTCGATCTCCGGATGCGAGACACTAACGGTGGCGATTAGCTGTTACATTTATGCACATCTCATAAATCGTACATATAGAGTTCCGCATGTCATCATAAAAACGGCAGTTTAGCATGGAGGCCATCCTGTGCAGCCTAACCATGGATGCAATTTGGTCATATCTCCGTCAGCTACCGATGGCACTACTTTGTCAAGTACCGTCGTCCGTTTTCGAGTAACCGCCTTCACTCAGGCCATGTTCGTCATGCCCGCGTCGTCTCAGTGTTCGCACATCCGCTCGCTCACAAAACATTCAGTTGGAAACTGAGGGTATAAAAAACGACTGTCAAACAGCACTGACAGTTTAGCTGCCCAAGTCACAACAGTGGGGTGGTCCACACGAGCACTGAACGGAAATCCCAACGGCTATGCGGACGTCTTGTAAGGAAGACTATTCCAAAGGAGCATCGCAGATACTACAGGTGGGTTTCTGCTGATTCAGCGGAAATTGTGGACAAACGTCAAGTGAACGCTCTGAATTCGAAAACCTACCGTGAACTAAAATGCAAACTTACACAGTCTACGGAAAGACCCTGAAACTTACTCTGCCAGGTGAGCTAGAGCAATGGGAGACTGGGACTGGGGACTGGTCGAATGTTGTCTACCCTGGTTTTATCGTCCGCAAGGTGTTAATGGGGCTAGGTGAGAAAAAAGTTGCGGACGAATTTACGGCTTGTGCCAACTTGCTAGATGATCTGAGCGCTGAGGAACATTTCAGTTCGTCCAAGTCTGGTGTGGAAGACGTAGGTAATGTGTTATGACGTTCCAGGTGGTATTCCGTCAAAAACCACAGTGGCTGTGGAGTTTACTGTTAAAACGTCGTAATGTTTCAGGGGGGAATTTTTTTTTAGTTAGTTTCGAAAGCGGTGGTGATAGATTGGTTATATAAAAGACAAGCGAGCGGCCAACTGAGATTGAATAGAGCAGACTTGTTGTTCAAGAATGAGCCTTTTCATCTAACGGGAGCTGAAAAGAGAAGACGAACACAACAAAACTGTCAGTTAATGGTGAACATTTACGCGATTCAATGTTGTAGGATGCTGAAAAGAACTGCTAGTGTGTACATTTATTCGGTCACAACGACGCACTTTTCATCACACAAACCCAGACAACGCAACAGCAGATAACAGGCAACAATCGTTACAGAAAAATCGTGTCAACCAATAACCCAGTGAGGTTGTTACTATCTCAGAACGACGCATACGATTCAACTGGTGATTAGTTCAGTGTTACACCGCATCGCATTTTGGTGTTGACCAAAACGCTGACAGGAGAGTATTGTAAGGGTTCGAAGAACGTCATCCGGAAATTACGGATCGCTGTTCGGCCAACCGAACCATCATTGTAAACCCATCATCACATCCTCAGCGCGTTCGTCCGTATGTGTCCTCTACTTACCATGTTGAACCTGTCACTGTACACAGGTAGAGTTACCTCTGTAACATGTGGTATACAATATTGATATCCGTTTGACCCACACTCCAAAGGCTAAGGTGGCTATGGGTATTCGATTAACACCAGACACATCTGATATGAAGTCCGGTACAACGACTAACAAGGACCGCCCGGACAAGACCAGCGGTTCCAACTCTGTCAGCAACGTTAGTGTCGGTGCCACCAACACATTACCTAGTTCGTGGTTTGCATGGCTCTTGGCCACAAACACTGTCACAACTACTCAGGTTTCGTCACACACTTCTACGCGACGCATCAAGGAGAATGACTGGTCACTGTTGAACAACACATCTTGCCCTGACGTCGCCACACAAGCCAAAATTCACACGATCCTACGCTGAGGATTTCTGACTCCAAGACTCGTCAACTTCATTTGGCAAACGAATTACAAGCCGATGACTATTGTCACCTCTATCAATCCGTACGTCACACCCTACGAGCTCCCACTGTTTCAATTGGTGATTCATAACAGCCAAAATCATTTATACTGCGCCATCAGGATTGTGATGAGTCCAAATATTTTTTTAACACAGTTTTTGTCATTGACGTCTATTCAGTACCTGTTATTTACTTGTAATATTGTTGGCCTTACTCGCCTTCTGATCATAGGCAAATCTCTCGTCAATATTCGTGAATCGATGGTACATAATGCCTGCAGGATAGCGCATCGGCGGCTTGGTTTTCTTCCCCTGGGTGACATGTGACACCAGAGCTATAGTACGACACGCCATCGTTGAATTTTGTCATTATTAATCTTCTCATGGTGTTGAACATCATACCTAAAATCGACAGATTTCTGAACAGTAATCAATCAGAATTGGGTTTCTAGCAGACAATGCTTCCAGTTTTTGATGGTTTCGGCTATGGCATAGGTTTCCTTTTCAATGAAAGAATGACGTTGCTCGCTCGGTGATAACGTTCTGGAGCTTACCATTCTGTGTTTGAGTAGCAGCGATAACAATGTCCGAAGCGTCAGTTTCCGTGACTAAAGGTGATTCGCGTCCAGCAGTGATAACCATCACTTTCTCTAAATCGTTTTTGAACGACTCAAATGATATGGTGTGGCAGAAGAAAATAAAGATTTTTGATCAGAGGATCAATTTTGCCAGAAAAGCGAGAGATCTACGGAGGAGTAAGTGAATAAACCCGCAACGCGTTGTTGTGATTCGATGTCTCGTGGTAACGGTAAACCACTGAGTGGCTGTAGTTTTTTTGGATCTGGCTTGATTGATCGGTGTGAAACTTCGTACTCCAGTAGCTTAATTCCCCGAGAAACCATAACGCTTCCTTCCGTTCAATTTTAAGCCGTGCCTTTTAACAACTTCGAAAAATCTCGTCAGATTTTTTTATGCTCCTCGGCATTCACACCACACACGGTTGTATTGTTCCATTAAGCAAATGGAACGTGCAATCCTTCGTCCTTGGTAGGCTTGCTTATTACTCTTTATAAACACGTAGCACCGCGGGTCACCAAACGGTATACGGCAAAACTCAGGTTTCCGTCGGCTTCAAAGGCAGTATAAGGTTTCTCCTTTTCCTTACGTTTACATACACTTAAATAGTTGGATCATGTACTAAGAATGCCAGCTAGTCGTCTGTCACACCGAACACTGTCGACGCTGCGGTCAAGTGGCTTGTGTTGCGAGATGGAAAGATCCGGTGTAGAGAACTGAAGTCGTTCACGAAGGGGTTGGCCACTGTAGATCGGGTTCGTCTCCCGGGCTGGGGCCCTCGCGACTCACAGAGTCGGTGGCTTGAGACGTTAGGTGAGATGGCGGCTAATCGAGCTCAGTGGCGTGAATGCTGTCGTTGTTTGGCCGAGTTGTCTGTGAAGTGAGTGCACTTAATGATGCGGGGCAGTGAAAGCCGTAAGGAAGCTGTCTTGCTGATGACGCCTTACTTTCACTTACAGCTCGGTTGTTTGTTTGCAAGGTGTAGGCACCTTGATGTTGAATGTTTGAATATAGACGTAGCTATTTTTAGTAGTTAGGTCCCTTCTCGTCTTCTACTTTTTCCTTGTCTTTCTTTATATAGGGTTTACTTTTATCATCATGGTTGTGTGGCTGTTAACCATCAGTGAGAGTCACTGATGTATTTCTGTCTATGGGGATGATGATTACTAAGTATTGTAAATCTAGGGTCCTACAAATGGAGTACTGAGAGATTTTTTTGATCATCTCGTTAATCTTTGGTAGAGGTTAGGCGTCGAGTTGAGTGTATCGATTAATAGTCTGACTACATCCGACCACCATTCGTTTTCTTTGCTTGTTCGTTTGCAATTGCCGTACCAAGGAGAAAGCGACGGTTCACTAACACGATCTCAAAAATCTTATTGAATGAACTTTTTGTCGTATGACTAAATCTCCAAACAGTTTGGGGGATTCGATGTGGACTGTATCAGGAGAACTGGTCTCTCGCCATTCAACGGAATTTTAATGCTTCCGTCATGTCTGAGTCATAGTCAAGGAGTACATCAGCGCACAGGTTGGGCAATGCAGAGAGCTGGATTCGGTGGTAGTAGAAGTTCTTTTAACGTATACTAACGATGACCGTGTGTACGACGGGTTAATCCGGTAGAAGCCATGGCTATTATGTTGCATGACTTTTCAATTCCCCACCGATATCTCCAGGCGGCAGAACTGGAAGTGTGGCTGTTCGAACCTTCGGTATCTATTAAAGGCTGCAAGGGTTTACTGATAGTTCAGTAACAGCGTTCGAGAGATAAAACGGTGCCGCCGCGACATTCATAGGGGAAAGTTGGTAATGGTCTCTTCCACTACATCCCTTGCATACCACGTCTCTTGCCTTGGACGTCGACCTAACATTTGCTACTGGCAGCCGCCGACACGTTTTCTCCAGGTGATTGAGAAAGAGACTGAGGCTCAGAGGGTGCTTCGGAATTTGAGGCTGAAGTGGAGTGGGAAAAGGGAGCTGTCTGAAACGAATGGGACTGTTGATAGACCATCTCGAGAGGTCGAGCCTGTTCGAAGGCACACTGTAGGCCTAGTGACCTGTTCTCTAACAACCGTTAGACTGCATTTCGCTGATGAACAAGTCCCGAATAAAGTCGTTTTGATTTTGTTCAACAGTGACGGATCTGAAGTAATAGTTGGCTAGTGACTTCCGCTTTTGAAGGAACTGGTCAGATTTCTGTCCATTTTCTTGTTTACATGTTCCCAGAAGATGATGAGCAAAAAATTCGTTGAAGAATTCACGTATGTCCTCTCAAATGTTGAAAAGGCGTCTATAACGATATTCTGGAAGAAGCTTTCGGGGTGAAGCTTTTGTCGTATAGTAAGCTGACGAATGATTAAGCGGACGACATTGGCATGGTTCTTTTGCAACCAACATGCACACCGTACTGAACCGGCTAATTAGTGTGGCTGATCTGAATAGTGTGCACTTTTCTGAGTGTTAAGAATAGTGGTGGTGTTCGCAACTCGGGTTGATAGTTTAGGTATTCGGTTGCTCGTGGAGCTTGGTATTTAGGTTGCAAACGTTTCACCACGAAGCGGAGTGACATCAGCAGTACGTAGCTGTTTGAACGTGTAAGTCTGAAGGCACTGATGATATCACCTTGTCTGGTGGTGATACGTTTGTAGCCTGAACATCAAACCCGGTAAACAACCAGTTGACTGAAAATGTACACTGTTCCTTCGAAGCGTAAGGTATTGTGAAATAGAGCTGACCCTGACGCGAGGTACTCAAGACGTGGATAATTTCATCTAATCGACTTGTGATATTTTAACAAGGCGTCTTTGACGATGGCGAAAGGGTTAGTGTGTTTGCTAACCTTTGTCATTTGTGGCGCCGTTTAAATGGGGGGGGGGTTTGGGGTTGCAAGGTGTTCGTGCTTTCAGTTTTGTTTTACAGATAAGATTTAGACCATTCACCTGGGTGATACCTATGAACTACCGATGCTCGACTACCCTTGTCTTTGTTAGTTGGCCGGTATCAAGTGGGCTGATTCCATGAGCAATAAGATCGTCCTTTGGGGCGTATGTAGGAAACGTCCAGGTTTCCGACAGATAACCGAGGTAATGAGAGTACACAGTCTACATCTACGCCAGCGGAACGGCTGCTGCACCGTGCATTGTTTAGTGTAGCTTCTGATAGTAGGAGAAAGCCACAAGGTGTCAGGCGATTAAGTGGTCAAGGATTATGAAAGCACTGCTACCATCTATGCGAAGGTGGTAGGTACCATCCTCCAGATGGGGAGCTTTGTGACCACCCACACCGCTGGTTTGAATCGTCCCCTGACGTGACAGTTTGGCGGTCAGTGGTGCGCTTGTATCCGTAGGATTGTTGCTCCATGATTCTCCGTTGTGTTTCTTCAGTTTCTACGCTCTGTAAATTTGTCCTTGTTTGTTGATCTGTTATCGCGTAGAATTTCCCAGGATCAACAGTGATTCGGGACACTGTGCCCAGTGGTTCTACCCGAATATGAAAGTGACGATGAACTTGGCAGGCTTGCAGCCACATCCATTTCGCTGTTCTCTAGTCGGGCGTTTACGGGTGCCCGCACGGCATGCGGATGTAGAAACAGGTCTTTGCGATATTCCATCATCCCTAGCAATCATTACAATGTTGACCCACTCGTTAGAGCGGATGACCGTTCCAGAAATCTTATTTTCGAGGAATCTAGAAGACCATTGTCTGCATGAATAATGGCGTCGAGTTATTGACAACTCTGTGCAAATATATTCCGTCTCAGTCCGAATATGTACGTTGGAAACAAAAATTTGAAAAACTCCTTTCAACATTTGGTCAGATGGTGCTAGGAATTACCATTAATGCATCTGCATGACATTTTCCAAACAATCTGCGATTTCTCTACAGTTTGTATTATGCCTTTTGTTTTGTCAACCACGACAACTCCACAAGGCAATGTTAGTGTGGAAAGTGATGTTTCGCACGTTCTTATAATGCCCATTCATACAGCTTAAATCGCTACTTAGAGGAACCTAGTATTTCCAGGAAAGCCCATATATCTGATGTGAGTGGATCCTATTTTCGGTGTGCAAAAGGGATATCACTCTCCCAACAACTAATCTATGTTACATAATAGACAGACAATAGTATCGTTTAAGAATTTGTCTGGTGTTAATCGATAGTGATAAGACCAATCACAATACGTAACCCATATCAGCCAAACAGAAATGTGGGTTTCTTTCCCCACAATATTGTCACACGTAGGAAACGAAGTATCGGACCACGCTAATTTGTTTAGGATGTTCCTCCTTACCCATACTGCTACCTTGACGAAGTGGTCGGGCTTGTGTGCTGTTTTGATCCGGCGGGCTATGCTGACTAGGACTCCGGTCCTTCCAGGTTCAACCTTGTCAGACAGGCCAA
Organism: Paragonimus kellicotti; assembly: GCA_014220965.1. Classification (NCBI taxonomy): domain Eukaryota; kingdom Metazoa; phylum Platyhelminthes; class Trematoda; order Plagiorchiida; family Troglotrematidae; genus Paragonimus; species Paragonimus kellicotti. The sequence continues at coordinate 49,532 of LOND01000118.1, read as the reverse complement.
AGGGGAGCAGCCAGACGAAAAGCAGTTACACTCATAGGATTGTATGTCGCACTACTGACCGCGTAGGAGTGCTTAGGTAGTGAGGCACGATCCTATGGGCATACAGCAGAACTATTTTTATAGTTGCGGCACTGCTGTCTTCCGTATCAGGAAGAAGGGGGTTAGAAAAGGTACCCTCAAACAAAGCATCTCTCAACGGTTGACCGTGACCGCCGGCGTATTATCCAGTACGGTCGGAAAACATCCGTATCATTTGAAAGTCTGATGTGGCTTCGAATACATCCACTGCGCGCAGCAGTGCTCAGAATCAGACATCAATGTCTTCATTCACTGCGCCCTCGGGCTAGGCAAGTTTCTCGTTGCCAAATGAGTCACTGACTCCGGGTATAGTCTCTAAAGAAAACCCTGTATCCTGCCCTCTCGCTGGCCGGACTTTTGGGTCGACGTATGCTCCAACGGACAACTGTTCGGATGCTACCAAGGATGAGTTCTATGACGCTCTCGTTGACCTGCTGAAGCAAACTAATCAGACAATCACATTGGCCAACAATTTTAATGCTCAGCTTGATCGTCTTGCTTCAGGAGAAGCCGCTAGGAGGTTTTATTGGTCTGGTCACAACACTAATAATGGCGAGAGACTGCTGCAGCTGTGCGCATCCCATGGTCTCTATATTTCGAGCACCGCATTTCAACACAGGAAGAAACACTGTGTTACATGGAGACCTCCGTGTGCTTCTCAGCCGTGGACACAGCTCGGATCATATAGTAGTAAGTCACTGTTAAGTAATGTCACGCCCTTTGGGTGGTGCTGTTGTGCGTGCCTCGTTTTGTTTTGTCATTTACCCAGAGGACATACGCTCGTAAATGCAAGATACTTAACTGGCATTCGAGCGAGGAGAGTGTGAAGAACGTTTACCAGGAAGCATTGGTGAACAAGTTGCCCAGTTCGAGTCAGGTGAGAGATCCTAACGAACACTGGGAACAAATCACTGCAGCTATGAAAACATGCTGTGAAGAGGTATGTTCCGAAGGAGCTGTTCAGTTGCGACAGAACTGGATTTCCGTCACGTCGATAAACCTCATGAACAAGCGTCGCTCGATCCCACCTGGTTCTGAATATGATGACGACCGTCGAGAACTTAAACGCAAGCTGACTAAAAGCTTGCGCAAAGACCGTGAGCACTACTTGGTCGAACAGTCGAAAGAGATGGAAAGAGCCTTTTTATCTGGGAATTAGCAGAAGGCTTTTTCCCTGATCCGTGGTTGTACTGGCCGTCGAGTCGGTGTAGGTGAGACCAAATGTAAAATTGACGGTTCATTCATCACCAGTCGATCGCGCCGACTTGATAATTGGGCTGAACATTTTGAAGAACAGTTCAGCTGGCCTCAACCAGACCACGTAGACGACGGGACCCGAATGGTCAGTTATTGCGTTCTAGACGGCCCTCCGTCGGGAGCAGAAGATAGCTCTGGAAGCTTGAGTTGCTGAAGCGTAACAAGGTTCCTGGACCAGACCTCCTCCCTCCTCTTTTCAAGGATGGCAGGAAGAGGTTGATATCAGAACTGACTAAACTCCTCCAGACGATTTGGGAGACTGAAGAGGTACCTCGTGATTGGTGCTTATCAACAGTAATTCCCGTTTTCAAAAAGGGGGCCCGAAGTCTATGTGACAACCACAGAGGCATCAGTTTGGTGTCTGTTGCGTCCAAGTTACTGGCTTCATTTTACGTCGGCTCACTAAACCCAGAGAAAGTCAGATACGTGAACAGGCAGGATTCCGATCCGGTCGAGGGTGCGTTGACCACATTTTTACCTTGCGACGGATCTTGGAACATCGGCACTCTTATAGGCAGAAATGTCGTGGGTTTTTCTGGACCTCTGAAGGCTGCTTTCGATTCAGTTGCTCGTAACGTTCTCTGGAACTGTCTTCTTCGCAAGGGAGTACCAGGGAAATACGTGAATCTGTTGAGATCACTGTATGCTCACTCTGCAAGCAGAGTGAGGGTTTATGGACAACTGTCTCGGGCGTTCATCACTTCTAGTGGTGTTCGTCAAGGGTGTCCGATTTCCCCCTTCTTGTTCAATTTTGTCATGGACGACATTCTGGAGGGTGCGCTTGAGGAGTCCAGTGAACTTGGTGTTGAGCTTCTTCCTGGCGCTCGGTTGACCGATCTGGAGTATGCGGACGACATTGTCTTACTTAGCCCCTCTGCCGAAGACATGCAGACCATGCTGAACAAGGTGAGTGACCGGGCTGGTTTGTATGGAATGCGCTTCGCACCTTCAAAGTGCAGTGTTGCTTCAAGACTGGGGCATTTCCATTCCTACTTTCCTTATTGCAGGTAATCCGCTTGAGACTGTGGGTAGCACTATCTCGTCAGCTGTAATATTGCTGATGAGATATCAGTGAGGATAGCAAAGCACGAGTTGCTTTGCCAACCTGCGTCGAAAAGACGTTTGGTTGTCGCTAAAAGGAATGGTATATAATGCTTGCGTGCGCTCTGTTTTGCTCTATGGTTCAGAAACGTGACTTGTTATCAACAAGCTTGCTGTATTTGACCATCGTTGTCTCCGCCAATTAGCCCACATTAAGTGGACTGATCGCGTGAGCAATGCGGCAGTTCGCCGGCGCGTATTTCGGAACGCTCGGGATGCGCGATTGGTCAACTACTCACGTTGCACAGCCTGCGATGGTTAGGTCACGTACTCCGTATGCCAGCTGATCGTTTACCGTACCGGGCATTATATACTGAGGCCACCAACAGTTGGGTGAAACCACGTGGTGGTCAAGCAACAACGTGGTCACGAAATATGAAGACCCTGACTGCTCCACTGAGTAAAGTGGGTAGGTGTCGCCTGCCTGGATGGGGTCCTCGTGATCACTCAAACCGCTGGTTAGAGACGCTATCCGAGATGCGTGTGTCGCAGTCAATGGCGTACCTGCATCCATACCATTTCTAGTTCTTGCTGCTTAGTCTTTTTTTGTTAATTTTAAATTTACTCAGTAGTTTTCCCTTTCTGGTATACTCCGAGTCTCTATTAAGGTGAGCGGTGACCTGAGCCACAGTACCTTCTGGTCAGATTCATGACTGTCATGACGGTGATCTAGGATATTCTTATTCACTCTGTTTACCGCCATAACCTTCATATGCATCATTCTGTGATACTGCATGCACACTCAGTAACACAAAATACCGTATCGACATTACATTCTAGACATCCAGATATTTTAAGTCAAATCCCTGAACGTGCCTTATAATTTTTTCTTCCAAAAACACAGCTTCTCATTCAACAAAGGCTAACTGATACATAGGTGAATAGACCGCGACTGGACGTGATCGTAAACCGGTTAATCTACATGGGCCACTCAAATCATTGCGGTTGCGTAAACACACGGCACAACACTATCCATGAGTGGTTTCTGAACTGGGTTGGGCAATACCTCATCTCACCATTGAACGCGCTGCGAAGTTAAATGATAGCAGTTTTCGAATGTACATTTTTACAGTGTATGTAGCGTGACTGAGGCCGAATATATCTACAGAGAACTGACACCCATCATCATTGATCGCAGATTGTACCAATGCGATGGATTACCACGTGGGATCAGTTGCATCCTCGCGATCGTCTAACGAGTGAAAGATACGATACTGAGCCGTCTGCCCTATGCCACAATTTACGTGGATGGTCACTGTCAGTCCATCCACGGAGGCCTATTGACTTCAATTGTATTAAGGCAAGTTTAGTGTGCAGATGAATTTTTTTTCTTCCCTCCTCAGGTTAGGGTTTACGGTGAACTGTCTGACAGTTTCAGCACCAGGAGCGGCGTACGTCAAGGCTGTCCCCTTTCACCATTTTTGTTCAATTTCGTCATAGACGAAATAATGCGGCACTCAAATGATGCCGGCGTGGACCTCCTACCTGGTGAAAGACTGACTGATCTTGATTATGCTGACGATAAGGTATTGCTGTTTGACAACTTTCAAGCGGCACAAACAACACTGGACGCTATTTCGCGTTCTGCTAAGTACTTCGGAATGCGCTTTGCAGCCTCAAAATGCAAAGTGCTTCTGCAAGATTGTTGTGATCACGTAGATTTAATGTTAGATAATGAAGTCATGGAGATTGTTGACCGGTTTGTATACCTGGGAAGCTGCATCAGCGGTGGCGTCGGAGGTGTAGGGAATGAAATAGAAGCGCTAGGGCGGTGTTCGCTAATCTGAGACACCTATGGCGACAGAGAGGTATTTCTCTGAAGCTTAAGGGTCGCGTATATCAGACAACAGTGAGGGCTGTATTACTTTACGGCAGCGAAACCTGGCCGCTCAGGGTAGAGGACGTGAACCGTCTTCAGGTATTTGACCACCGATGTCTGCGTTCAATCGCTCGTATCGGGTGGCACCAGCGAGTAAGCAACGAGGAGGTTAGGAAGCGGGTGTTTGGCACTGATTGTCAAACGAGTTCTTTGTTCAATCCTTACATTTGCACAGACTTAGATGGTTAGGTCATGTACTAAGGATGCCAGCTAGTCGTTTGCCACACCGAGCACTCTGCCGACGCTGCGGCCGACTGGCGCAAGGTGCGAGGTGGACAGATGATGACCTGGCGTAGACAAATGAAATCGTTCACGAAGGGTTGGTCACTGTAGGTCGGGTTCGTCTCCCGGGCTGGGGCCCTCGCGACTCACAGAGTCGGTGGCTTGAGACGTTAGGTGAGATGGCGGCTAATCGAGCTCAGTGGCGTGAATGTTGTGTTGTTTGGCCGAGTTGTCTGTGAAGTGAGTGCACTTAATGATGCGGGGCAGTGAAAGCCGTAAGGAAGCTGTCTTGCTGATGACGCCTTACTTTCACTTACAGCTCGGTTGTTTGTTTGCAAGGTGTAGGCGCCTTGATGTATGTTTGAATATAGACGTAGCTATTTTTAGTAGTTAGGTCCCCTTCCCCTTCTTTTTTTCTTCTCTCTTCCTATATAGGTTTTTTTCTTCATGGTTGTGTGGCAGTTAAGCATCAGTGTGAACCACTGATGTATTGCTGTCTATGATGATGATGTAGTGAGCAACGTTGCTCCATTAGTCGCGTGGACGTTTGGATTCTTCAAATGTAAGATCTCTGGAACGGTCACCTGCTCTAAGAAGTGGATCAATACTGTAATCATCATCAGGGCTGGTGAACTACCGCAGATCTTGTTCTACACGTGCATATTGTACGGCACCCTTGGACGCTCGGCTAGAGATTGAAGCAAAGTGGGCCTGGTTACAAGTCCACCTTAAGTGCATTCGAAGAATGAAAAAGTGCGAAAGTTCAATCTGCTAATCAGTTGTAACTCATATCTTCCCCTCATCGGTAACACCAGTGTCTCGGAGTTGTGTTGGCTTCGCTGTGTGAGGTTGCGTTGTTTTAAACATAGCTTATGGTTAGGTAGGTATGTTGACCAGGTTAACATCAGTGTTCAGAAATGAAATATCCAAGGTATATTCACGTCAACGTCACATCAACATTATTCGAAAATGGGGCATCCAAAGGAGACGACCACATGTCACCCCGCTGTTTTTGATACTTACCTGCTGTGGTGGCGACGTCGGATCGAACTAGTGTCTGTGCGTTTGATGAACGGTTTTGTTTTGTTACATGGACACAATTAACTGAAGTATGCACTCGTAGAGATGTGACGAAATGTTACCGAATATATCATACAAACCTGTGTTGCTGATTTCTCTCGTGAAGGGAAACGTATGTCATGTCCTACTTCAATAAACTGCCACGCGCGCAGTCACGTACGGTTCATTTTAGGAGCTAAACAATACATACGTTTCCACGCTGATAAATGACTGCCTCTAGGATTATGTATGCTCGGTTTCATATGCGCTTATATCTGTGGCTCATGTGAACGATTTCCATGCCGGTGTCGAACGTGAATGATTGATTTGTGTCCCCGGTAGTTATCAGTACAAACGTACCGTCTTAAGACAGGCTGATCAATCTATTTTTGTGGCTCTCATCATGCACCAAAAATACTTATCGCTAACAAACGTGGTTGGGTTACCGTGTCTATTTCTACACTCGAACCGATACACAGTATCAAAAGTCCGACAACCAAACTGAAAACACCGATGAAGTCTGTAACATGGAAACGGTGCAGAACTTGGTTCAGTAAAATTCTTACTCAGAGCGGTTATCACCATGCCTTTCGTGACTACGGTACTGTCCAAAGTCGCATCTGATAAAAAAGAAAGTTTGTTTTATTCATCGTCATTGACGGAATACGCTTGTGACTAAAGCTTAGCCGTCATATCACGATGGAAAGGTATTTGGGATGGGGAGATTAAAGAGACAGGATGCTTTCATAATTTCTTCACAAATGAACGGTAACAATGAGTATCAACAATCTTTGACAAACAAACGAGCAAACGAACGACTCACGAAGCGTTGTAAGATAGCACCTTCGTGGTTTGGGCTACTAAACTTCATAGGTTATTGTAATTTCCCAGACATGACAACGTTCATGTCGCAGAACCTGAGTGGCCGTACTTTCTTAACGTCTGTGTCCGTAGACCATGTCGGTTACAGAGTCTTGGCACAAGTTGGACGAACGTGGAATACAGTTTTTAGCTTAGTGGTGGTTACTTTATTCTGTTTAACAAATAACTGACTAACCGTCGCCTATGTCTTGCCAAGTGAAAGAGATCCCCAGAACATGTGTACAACTTTGGGAATTCAACGCTTGAGAATATCACTGTGCCATCCACAAACGGATAGCTTGACGGAGCGGTCCAATCATGCATTGAAGGGTTGGCTGAAAACAGACGCAATAACTTGGAAGAAAGACTACCATATGTATTGTTTGGATACCGCACGACGAAGTATGCAACAACTGCAGAATTCATCATTTGACCCTACAAAAACGCAAGGAAGCCCAGGATTTTCTTGGATGTGTGTGTCCAGAGAGAGAGAGATGGTTAATGCCGCAAGAGCAACGACACCTGGAACACCGTGCGCTTGAATGAACAATGGAAACATGGCACCGGAATAAGCAAAGATATGATGTGGGGCACAACACACATAAATTGGCGTCCGTTCAAAATCGGAGACCAGGTGAAAGTAATAAGACTATGGTTGGCCAGAAACATCCGGCCCTGGCAGATTTAAAAAACAGTGGAACGGACCGTTTATTACCGTGATTAGCAAAAATACGATCCTTTAAATCAACCAAGATCCTCGTGGGCGATAGATCAGTGATGTACATCTGACACCCTGTGAGGATCGCGGCAAGTTCCTTAAGGGAAGGAAGAGTGTAATGGATGAATAAATCAGAGACGCGTTTATTCTGACATTCGGTGAAATATCTCGATGCTGTGGTGAGATATGGTCAGAGCTCGTAGTCGATGGATTGCGGACAACACGAATGACCGAGCGAGCTATCTCTCAACGAAATCGGGCCAACTGACGAGCAAAAATCCACCACGTAATGCTTCAGTCAAACGCAGGGAACCAGGCAGAAGTGTACCTGACACTTAGCTGGAAACCTCGCTATGTTATGAAATGGAATTTCGGTTCACAAACGCGAGTGCCGGAGTGGCGTGGGAACGTGCGAATTGAACACTGAAGACCCTATTTTATTAAACGACTTTTCGCTAAAATACAGCTTCAGGTGAGTTGAGAAGAACCGGGTCATGTACCGCAAATGTCTTGAGCTAATTGCTGATACCTTTCGCACACTGGTGATCACGGCAGTACGCAGCTATATCTGGCATATTAGTTTCTTTGTCTCTAACAACTGCCATACACCAGAATTCCAGTATACCTACGATGAACGGTCTTAACGCATCACAATGATTTTATTCAGAAAGAATGCGACATTGATGGAGGTCACAGCAGAGTGTATCTCCAGTCGTTTAGTTTCCATTCCGCAAAGCCGGTCGAGCTCTGTTAGTTCGGTGTTTATGTCACCGCCTTCAGGAAAGACTAAGGTAACATCCCGCTTTTTGCCACTGGACTTGGAGTTACTGTTAAAGCATCACTCGAAACTACAGGGTTACTCTGGACGGACAATTGTAGAGAACCACATTGCTCACGAAGATCCAATCTGGTTTTCCAAAGCCAGTCTGCGTGGAACCTGATACCATCCGGAAGTTGGTGGCGAATGTTGGGTCAAGACTTGGTCAAGGCTTAGTCAGACACTGGTTGAGTCAGAAGCGACAGTCGCTAAAGTCTGGGTGTTCAAATGGATGCTGAATGAGCAGGCTAAGGATGCCTGTTAACACCTATCATTTAAAGACCTGCTTTGGCGGTTATAAACTTCAACTGGTTTAAATCATGAAGGGCATTGGGACAGTTATCCGTAGTTTCGAGAGAGGGGACGTTGTGAGTGACAGTACACACATGCTCCCTATCTTCATTTACAGTTACGCAGTAAGGCCGTACCAGACTTCTGGAAATCTAGAGGTATTCTGATTGAGTCTTCAAACTTGTAATGTGTGGCTTGTCGTAGCAATAGTAGCTCTAATTCATTTTTGCTACGATATGAAACGCAGACCGGTCTTGGAAAGTCGCTGTAAAAATCAAACGCTGACTAGACCCAACTTTTCAGAAAGTTCAACAGGGAGGGCCCTATCGTTTTCCACCCATGCTGAAAGCTCTCTTGAATCGCTCATGCTGAACAAAGTTTGCGTACCGTCATTGCGCAAAGTGAAGCTACACTATCGGGACTTCTACAGCTACGAGCCTAGTTAACAACAAACAGACTAGAACTATACGAAATTACTGACTAGTGATTGGGAGGTCAGCGGAACCGATGAATTGAACCGCACGACACACGAACCTCAGAGAAAATGAAGCGGACAGCAATCACTCTGACACTAGTTGGATACCAGCCGGCTGGGAAGTGGGAAAGAGAATAGATTGGTAAACAGTGCGTAACCTAAATCAGTTCACCTTACGGACCACAAGAGCGAGAATCGAACTATTCGCAAACAATTGTGGCCTCGCTGACCTTAACATCGTCGGTGGCAATGACCACAAATAGATGTGACGTCTACGAGAGTCGTAGAAACTTATTAGGCAGTGGTCCACACACACTACACGCAGGTTGTCGGCAGCAGTGAGTCTGAAGTGTAGGCGTCAGACCAAGAATTTCGTTCCGTCGACGTACGTAGCGAGGTGACCAAGTACTGGACTGGAAAAGTGCACGTCCTTGCGACCGGAATGGGAGGGGGGCATCACGCATGATAGACCAACGAATTCACTGACCAGTTCGACGTAATTGTGATTACGGGCACTTGACCAGTGACTGAACCGGTTAACGCATTCTCAGGGTTGACGGTATCAGCCGAATGGTCATGCGGTGATTGATCAAAGAAATGCCGACAGCGGATCGTCAGGACGCGCCCATGCAAAGCGAAATTCGTGTAGTTTTGGTTTGGGAGTAATATACAGGTTTCTGTGCGCTGGATTTATTTTGTGGGTAAATTGGGCGGCCAAGGAGCTCCTTATATCTGATCAACAAAACAACGACATTGTTGGAAGGGCCTTAAGATCCACTTTCGCGTGATACTGAAATTCACGTGTTGTTGACTGCGCACAACTTTTTTACGCGTGAGTATGCGGGTAGATCCTCAATACACACATTTTCACAGTTTTGTCCCGTTGAAGTACAAAAGAAATTTGGTACGTTGTCTCTTGAACAGAGCGCAAAAGATCTGTACACCGGACACTCTCCAGGAGGAAGTAGGATATATTCGGGAAACTCTCATTGGAAATGGATACCCTGAGAGATTCATAGACAAAAATCTGCGGTCCGGTACGAAACTTGAACTCGTCCAGACAGCGGAGAAAAAGCCGGTTTTCATCTGTCTTTCATATAGAGGTGAGGTTAACAGTGAAATAATTAGCCGTAGACTTTCAAACGCGGTCGAGAGTGCCTACCCTGCAGCGAGACTTATCGTATCGTTCGACACCTGCCCGGTACTGGTGCCACGCCTTAAGGATAGTTTGCCCAAGTTCTCTTCGTCTTTCTGTATCTACTCTCTCACCTGTTGTTGTCAAGCAGGTTACGTTGGGAGGACCACAAGGCGGCTATCGGAAAGGATTCGTGAACACCTACCGAAATGGCTTCGCAGCGGTTCGAGAAAGCCTATTTCCAGTGCGATTGGCTCCCACTTACTTGACACTGGCCATCAAATAAATCCGGATGAAGCGTTCCGAGTAATCTACCTGGTTCGTCATTCCGGTTCCAGAGCTGTCGGAGTGCGATTGTTATCAACGGCCGAGGCTATCGTTATCAGACCCCACAACCCCT
>LOND01000118.1:13234-38904 GCA_014220965.1 Paragonimus kellicotti | reverse complement strand
CGACTACTCACCAGTAATCTAAAATATCGCCCAGCAGGTTTAATGAGATCGGAGATTTCGACCTGTCTAGGAGGTCCTGATCGCGAGGTTATCGATTACAGTTAACACAGTAACTGTCTTCTATCGAGACGTTCGGGCAGACTGGTCATTACTCATAGGCGAAAGTGGTTGTGTTCACATATGATAATTCGGTCGTGCCTAATGTGAGGTCAATGGCGCAGTGGTCAACACGGTTGCCTCATGAAAGCGTGGTCGGAGTTCTAACTCCAGTCGAGTCGAGGAGAGGATATGCATTACTGACGAGCTCTAACAAGAGCGGAACTTAAATTACGTGTTTCTTTTCGGAAGAGGCTGACTTGAAAGTCGATCTGAATACGAAAGCTGCGATCATACATGAGTGACGTTCAACTTGAAAAAATTCACCAAATCCCCCACTACCCAGAAGGATGTTCGGTACCAGCACGCGTAGGCACGAATAATCGACATGGCAGATACCGAGTTCGCACCAGAAGGATTATGACGGTTTGACGTTGAGACTATGTAGTCATGCGAATATGATCAACACGGAATGATTGCCAACCGTTTCTGAATAGTGGAACACGGATGTGAGCTGTGTCGCCTATTTATTGTAGCCTTCTCATAGAATTGGTAAGCACAGATTTTCCGAACTTTGACAGGGTGTTGGTGAATGTGTTTGAGTGTTACACGCGCCTGTCATGAGACATGCGTTCATCAGTGTCGAGTGGTTCATGCTTGCTCGGGTTTCAAGTGGATGTGGAATGACTGGCCAGGGGAGGTTCGTCATTCCGGCTCCAGAGCTGTCAGAGTGCGATTGTTATCAACGGCCGAGGCTATTGCTATCAGACTCCACAACCCCTGCCTATGTGCCCAAAAACAATTCGTACAAACCCTCCACCTCCCCTGGCCAGTCATTCCACATCCACTTGAAACCCGAACCTTGATAGACGCTGAATTCCGACTGATGATCGTTGTGGACACCACTGTTCATTAAGAAGGACAGTAGTTAGACCAAGCGGAAGTACATAAGCTCGGTGAGCTGCCAAGGCGGACTACGCCTTAAATGAAACGCATCAAAAAAGGAAAATACAGAAAAACGTTTTTCCGAAAAGATAAAGGAGTGAGTTTATCCTAGAACATGAAAAAAGCATCACTTCAAATATTAAACAACGAGTTACCATGAGGCCCATCAGCATCGACATGACAAGATGAATATCACAGGCTAAATCACATGAACGCACAAAAGATTGAAATAAAGTATTGGAGAAGTCCAGCGCTTACATGGGAAAACAATTCCAACGACGGGAATGCTTTATGTACATTAGTTCATGGTTGGTGCTCAATAAGACTCCGAATTAGGATTATTGCAACCGAATGTGTGGTATTAATCCGTGCGAAACACATCGGTTATGGCCGAATGGTCGAGCTGGCGAAGTGAGCCACCGTTGAAAACGCTCCAGTCTGCCAAATCGGAATGACCGTTGGAATTCAGAGGTGGAAGGTCACCATCCTGAGTTTGCCGCATGCTGCTCGTAGGCCCGGTCACATCAACATCAGCCAAGTCTATCAGTTTTACATCACCAGCTAGAGCGCTTTCCTCTTCGAAGTCTTTACTGACTATTTCCTCGCCCATTTCGGGTTCGTCCTCATCAGGGCTTATAATGCCAGTATTGTATGTGAATGCGTTGCGATCCAAATCAACTTCCAGTGGAAAAATCTTTGCTTGCTTCATCACTTGATAACATTGATCATGGTATGTAGCCATAGCATCAATGAATCGTTGTAATTGACGCACCGTGTCCTGCACTGGAAAACAGAAACAAAAGCAGAAGGCTAGAAAAACTAGCTAAACAGAGATACTCCGGTACGAGGTTCGAAGAGTACGTTTTACAGGGTACATCCGACCACGTCACTTTTGGTCGGCGTAAGTTAGACGTTGAACTGATCCACGTCTGTTCAAGTTAGGCTCTAAATAATCCACGTTAGCCGTGTTACCAAAAGCCGATCGAGCGCACTGAGTAAACTTTAATTCCACGTCGTTTGTCTCTTAATGCAGGAAACTGGTAACCTTGTTAAATACTTATGTACAATGATGTGAAAATCTACCGCGCACAACGGGTTTTCAAGCAGACTGATCCAGAGCATCAAACAGACATTTAGAAAAATTATACCGAAATAGTTTATAAGTTGCCATCCAAGCTAGGCATACACTATCGTACCAACAGTTTGAATCCCATTTCCAAACTACGTGGTTACATTCGGTTACCCACCGGAAGTGTCACCATTGGATTGGATTTGTGTACAAACCAACTGCGGTCAGTAAAACTTCAGTGTTCAAACAGTCTAATCGTGTAGGTGAGATAAGACAATATCTGCGGAACTTGTGGCAGACTCCTGGTAATTCATCATATCAACACTGGCCTAGAAGTTGTATGATCATAGAGTGTTTGATGGCAGTCGGAAACCTACCATGCTTGTTGTCCAACAATTCCAATTTCACGAGCACATCACTGCGCATTTTTGCAAAACGCGTACGGGCGTCTTGACGGCACCGTAAAATTAGTCTATATTCATAATTTCCCGTTTCCACGCGATACAGTGGCTCATGTACCATGGCAAATCCGTATTCTTCATCGTCCATTTCCTTGACTTTCAAACAGTATGACTGGAATGGAGAAAAAATATTTCGGGAGGATAGAAAACGTAGTTTCACTCTCCCAACGGACTAAACATCTCTTCAAAATATATGACAAGATGGTACACATTTGCAGAGTCGACTGACAACTATCGGTTCCGTATGTCAGTTAAATAAAACAGCAGAATACTAGCGCAAAATAAACATAAGTTTGTAGCCACCGGCTAAGTTTGAGATTTAAATGAACAAACCAGTACGGGGTAACTGAGTCGTGACTACCACTGGCGATATTGACCGCCCCTATCTCTTTTTGTTCAGTCTTCCAATGGCATACCGACGTCTTATCTAATTTCCAAAATCAGAGTAACTATGTTCCGGTTTGTTTCTCTCCTGTCCACACTTTAGGCGACCGGAACGTTCCCGTCACCATACTCACTAGTCAGTTGCTTCATTTACTTCGAAACCTGTAGGTCAACGAGCCGCACTAGCTCATAAGCCTGACACAGTAAAAAGCTAAGTTTGCTGCGTTCTGGAAACCCGAATTCAAGGAAGCAATCCGCGGATTGAATTGATGGCACTATTTCCCCTCATTAAATATTGGTTGTGCACACCAGGTGGCTCATGAACAGCTGTAACCGTCCAGGCTGGAATGGGTACAACTCAAAGCATAGTGGCGGAAAATGCGTTGACAGGTTGGACCTCTGCTAGGAGTATTCTGTGTACCGTCCGTTTCGCCATCTAGTGCCAGACTTTAGGGAAATTCCAGCTCTAGACGATAAACCTTCTCATGTCCATTCGTAACACTTGTTTATCCTCTTACTGATTACAATAGTGATAATGTTAAGTACATCCGTTATAATGAAACAGCTGTTCCATCACTGTCAGCGTGTACCTCCGATACTGTTAGATTGGCCGGAGATATGAAAGTACAGGTGGGTAGGCTGATCGTTAGTGAGTCGTGTGTATGCGGAAAATTGGGGATGAAAACAGGTCGTTTATGAAGATAAGCGACTGCTAAAGCTCTGTGCTGCGCGCTGGTTATTCTTAATTAGTATCGTTTTCTGAAGAGAAGCTCATCAGTACATTGCCAAGTACCCACTTTCGCCTAATCATGTGTGGTCTCAGAAAGACCATGCAGGTGTTAGTGAAAGACGGTGTAGATCCACCCAGAATTAACGATCTTAATGGTGCACAAACGTATACTACACCTGTGTTCTCGCGCGCTATTAACTAACACATCAAGCAACGTTCCCAACACGCATACAGTTTGAGAAAATCGCCCGCGAAGTAAGCCTGTCAGCTAAGCTTGAAGTGCAAACTGAGCCACTCACCATCGCAGACATCAGTGGTTCCCACCGATGCTTAACTGCCACACAACCATGAGATAAAAAACAAACGCTCTACAGGAAGAAGAGAGATGAGGAGAGAACCTAACCACTAAGATAGTTAAGTCTATATTCAAACATTGCAGACAAACAACCGACCGATATGTGAAATTAGGGTGTCATCAACAGGACAGCTTATTACAGCCTTTGTTGCCCCGCGTCATTAACTGTACTTCACAAGCAACTCGGCCACTGAGCTCGCCATCTAAAATTTTCAACCATCAACTCTGTGAGTCGCGAGGGCCCCAGCCCGGGAGACGAACCCGATCTACAGTGACCAACCCCTTCGTGAACGATTTCATTTGTCTACGCCAGGTCATCATCTGTCCACCTCGCACCTTACGCCAGTCGGCTGCAACGTCGAAAAAGAGTGCTCGGTGTGGCAGACGACTGGCCAGCACATTTGTTATAAACATGGTTAAATGGACTAGGTGAACCGATTAGAAATTTGAAGGTATTCAAAAGAGAAGGTGTGAATCATTGTACGAAACCGGACATAACAGAGCAGGTCTATAGGGAGTTGCCAATTACGAAACAATCAGTGCATGAAAGTCAAAGGTGAAATGTCAACAAGCGTCTCCGCCGATCGTTTACAAGTAGTGCTCAAACGATCTCCAGCATATTTCAACTAGTTGTCAGCTTCTCATGACCAAACGAAATATGGCGAGCTTACCGGTTTGATTTTTTTGAGCATCTCGATAGAAAAACGCTCCATACTGCGGTGAGTCACACCAAACTGCGAGAATGCCTCACTAGTACGAAGCATAGGCTCTTTCACTCCGATTTCAGAGAACACTTCACCCAGGGCTGAAAACAATATACGAAAAATAAACATGGACCCTAAGTAGACCTAATTGCTTGGGACCTGCATTCAGGCATATCTCGCATAGTCAACGCCATCTCGTTTAAGGCCGTATACCAAAGTTACAGGGATCAGTGATTCCTAAGGGTTAACTTAATGAGTTTATTCACGCAATTTCAAACACCTGGCATTAGTGTCGAAGAAGTTACAAAAGAGTAATAGCAAGTGAGAGGAGAGCAAAAACCAGTTTGAGGAACACACACACAATATGAGCGTTGTTAAGCACGTTTGTTGTTCACGACTGTTACCGTGACTCTTTGAATCCCAAAATAGAGGTCGAAAACATTTTACATTCTTGTCTAAAACCCAAACGATATACTCGTTTTCAGCCCAATCCAGTAAACACAAACGGAGCAAAACACGGACGACTACGACAGCCGTCAGATGTGTCCGAGCCAACGAGGTATGTGGGGCGATACAGTTACGTTATACTCGATAGAATCTAACCGCTACGGCGGTATTTCGATCCGACTGTTACTGTCTCGAAGATATCCTCTGAACATTCTACGCATCGATTGACCAGGTTTCACACATAAAAAGCTGTGTCTATAACTTCGACATCACTCAGCTTTTCAAGTGGAAGCAGATAATACTGACACCATCGGAGGTGGAATTTGATGGTTGCAATCCGAGCTTCAGCTTTAGCATCTATGGTCTAGCCGTACATACAACTCTCAAGGGGAATTCAACTAGTTTGAAATACAACCGGCGTGTACATCTTATCATGAGTTGACTGAATCTACATGCGACGTGATGACCTGCGTACCTCGATGACCTATTAGGGTAAGCTGGACGAGTCACTCTCACGCCATGCAGGCCAATAGACAGTTCCAATGAGCAAGAATCATGGCCCTGCAGGTCAGGAGTGGAACAAGGCTGTTACAGTGACGTGTTCGTTGGCAGTACATGATCGATTGTTCCGCACATATTGTGTGCATGTCCATCTATCCACCAACATATGCATGAACTGGCCATCGTACCAACCGTGCGAACCCTGTACCTAATGGTTCACATGTCGCTTGTTCTCATAGTACATTCTGACTTAACCCAGGCTGAATACGCTGTACATCTCATATGTTATTGCAATAAACCTCTTGATTGTTCTTTTATCACTCAGGTTAGGTAGGAGAATATAACACAAAGAATGAAAATACATACTAATAATTCTATACTTACAATGCCCTGAATGATCGCTGACTCGGACAGTACCACAACGCGGTAGACCAAAATGAAAAATCCATCTAAGCAAGCATGATGTAAGCCACGATAATGCACGTGCTTGGCCGCCTTGCTAGCTCTTTCAGCCATCAACGGCCACATTAAAACAGTGTAGGACACCAAATTTAGTACGAATGAAGTCAAACAGTTTGGGCGTCGTGTTTAACATGTTATTGATAAATGGATTGAGAATAACACAACGTTATGAGCAAGTTGTAATACTCTACGTTTCAACCACCTCGAGCTGTCATATAACACCTTATTTTTGAAATTCTGTCGCTTATTTGGAAGGTGCAAGCACCCTAATGTTATTTGTTCGGGTTTGGGGACCTCAGGATGTAGGCTCCATCAGTTCCTTTTTTATCTTTAGAAGGCTAATTCTTCTCATGGTAGCCAAGTAAACTGTAGACTGAGTTAATGGCGATGCTGATGATGAGACAGATAGAGTGAGGGTGATGGGTTTAAGAAAACGGGGGGGGAGGGTTGCTTGGGTGCACAAATCAGTTCCGGTAATCAAATTTTCCCATATCCATACTATATTTATTTTCAATTTGGCTTGGGCTGCTGTGAGCACACGGTGTTTACTCTAAGTGGCATCTTGTTTATTTACAGCTTAACTACAACAAAATGGACATCCCTTGAAAACCATCCCCAGAAAAAAGCGGCGACTAGTTTGAGCAAACGAAGAGAATTTGCTTGCATCCTATTAGGTTGGCACATCTGACCACTTGTGGCTACTGTCAAAATGACGGTACGCATATCTAACAGCTCAGAGAAAAGTTGGGCACTGAATGTAGCTGATTTGATCAATGATCCTGTTTTATAAACCAACCAACTTGGCAACATTAGGCAGACCGTCAGCTGTCCATAACAGTGTGACAAATGGACGGATGAAACGGTTTGATAAACCAGTACGTAAAACAAGGTAATAAAATATCAAGTGAAATGGAAGACAATGGAAGGAAGCGAATAAGTCAACAAGAGAGTCCTGCGACAATGGCTAACACTACCTCAATCCGACACAGTTACACGTGCCGTGAGGCTGCATTTATAAATGGCACATCACAGAGTGTTTACTGTCATGTTACACGCAAGGTCGTATGCGAGCTGCCGAGATCTGGACTGGGACAGTCGAGGTAACTGGGCTGGAGACCGTTACTGATGACTAGTATTCCAGCGTTACTACTACAAAAATTACAGAAAGAGAACAGCGTGATATTTGGGAAGCGTTCGAAAGATAAGCAGAATTTGAGGGAAAAAGTTTAGACCTTACCAAGTATTCAAACTTCACATCAAGATATTTCTTGATTGTCAGTCGTGTATCTGGTATCGCCTTGCGCAGAAAGGTATTGAGATCAGCGACGATCTGATGGAATAGAGAGGATATGGGAATGATTAAAAAAAATTGTACGACTGTGAACGTAACCTAAAATTCGGCAACTTAAACAGCGTAGAGTACAAAACAAACGGACAGGGTTGAGACGGAGTACATACAGAAGAATCCTATACAGGGCAGCAAAACAACGAGGTCTGGGAAAGCATTTGGAAAAAAATATAGGCGACTGGTGTACGATTTGCCAAAACCCCGTTGAGTATAATCCACTGCCTACTGATAGAATGTGATTGTTACGAGGATTCAAGGTTGCCATGATGTGCGTGGTTCATTGTCACTAGAGAACCCAGGGCTGTAATCAGTGCAAATTGGCAACCTGAAGGTAGCTTATGTCTATCTAAACCAGTGGGGTGTTGTCGATACCGGCAATCTCAGTCGCTGCATTGCAGGCAATGTTTACTGGACCGGCGGTCTGGAGATAGACCTTCGACTCGTAACATAACGGGATATCGGCTCGAACCTCGTTCAGATTATATCTATTCGAACAGGCCATCAACAGGGGCGGAAGTGAGCATCAAAAACCATTACATCTTAAATACAAATGTTTACGCCTAACCACAAGGCCGATCGGGCCGTTCGGCGCGTTCAGCTGTCCTCAAGAAATACGAGCAACAGGGCGTTTTACAGATACACAGAATCCAAATAGAAATGAAGCAAATATTTTTTTTAAAAAGGCCTCCACTAGGTTGCATTGTATAGAAAAAAAAGTACAGTTCGCAATAAAGAAGCTCCAAACGTATTTGCCTAATATTGTCAGCGGGACGGTATCAAACTCACGCGTAATTCACCGAGCAACAGTGAGCTGGTAAGGCTGCAGCTCGAGATGAAACGGTAACGACGCCATCACCACTGCATTGCGGGCTCTAGTCCCGGCTAGGTCGAGTGTTTTGGTTTGGGTAGCCTCACGTGACCTGATAACGGGCTAAAAATGCGAGTTACCTTGGTATCTAACAAGGAAGATGGACTTCTTGTGTCATGACCGCAAAAGACGCTTGGACCTGCGAAGTTGTTTATTGCATGAAATCCCGTACAGGTTATGTGAAAACAGGACAACGAACGCGTACACTCATTTGCATGGCTGACGTGTATCCACACACATTGGGCAGCAGTACATTGTCATTCGCCTTGGTGACACGTCCCTCATAGTGCGTACACACTGTTCCAATAGTCGCTTCTGGTCCCTCGTCTCCTCGCATTGAAACCTTCTCGAATGTACGCACTATGCTACTCACAAACGAAGCTGCATTTTATACAACACATGTAACGCGTACCGAAGTCCTGCTAGCTCAAATGGATTACGTCTACTTCAAATTAACAGGTTGATTCGAAAACCCGGGACGTGTTTGAGACGACCGATTAAATTTGAGTTCCACAAACGCACTTCTATACGCACGTATCGATCGTGATTGTACAATCATCATTTTGTAATGCCAACGTCCAGTTGGTCAAAATGAATGTTTAAGAAGTCAATAGTGTTTTGGACCACTCTGTTCAAGCTTTTATCATTACCAGATGTATGCGAATTAGAAGTGAATTACATAGGAAGCGTCGTGTCTCACAGAGAACGGACAAAAGCTTATTTTCAATCACACATTCATACCTTGCAGAAGGTGCTAGCGAAATAAACATTCTTTGAATATCGAACACGGATCATCTTGTCGTTCAACACCTGTCCGGTATTGAAGCCACACTATAAAGATGGCTTATTCACTATTTTGTGATCGCTCTCTCGTCCGCCGTTGTCAAACAGACTGTGCTGGAAGAGAATGAATTTAGTCCATCCCAAGTTATCAGCTTGCATTAGCTGCGATCGCTGGGGCAGCAAATGAAATGATCTGGCGATTTCATGATTAGTGAGCGTCCTACTCGCCCCGACACACGTTCATATGATCGGCGCTAGATTTTGGTCGTGATACGAAAGTTACGAGATCCACAATATAGCCTGTTACTGTGTCTACTTGATGCATTCAAATAAGAGCGGAACCGGATGTGCATTGTGCACAAGCGATGTGATACACCTTTATAGATCGAGAAATACGGCAATTGTTGGCCGGCGGTACACATGACGCTGCTCCAGAATTTGACGAAGAGTAAAAGTGTGATCTATACATCCCCGCCCAGGGCGAAACCCTGCCTGTTCTTCCCTAATGTTTACCTCCCGAACTGCAGTGAGTCGACGAAGTATAATGGATGCCAGAACCCTAGTAATGACTGGGGTCAAACTAATCCCTCTATGGTTTTCGCAAGAGCCCCGGGCTCCTTTCTTGAATATGGGAACTATTATCGAGTGACCCCAGCACGGAGGGATGGTCTCCGTCGTCCACACAAGTTGAAACAACTGAGTCAATGCCTCTACTAACGCCTCTCCACCTTCTTTGAAAAGTGCCGGCACGAGATCATCTGGGCCAGCAGCCCTATTACGATTGAGAGCCGAAAGGCAATTGCGAACCTCAGTCTCAGTGGGTGGTTCCAAATCTACCGACCAGGGTGCTACATCACAAGTTTGTGGCGGCAACACAATAGAAGCAGGAGGCCAGCTAAATTGACCCTCATAGTATCTCGCCCAGTTCTATAACCTTTTCGGCCTATTATGGTTGAGTGCCATCTCCTTCGCTGATAGTCCAGTAGACAAGTAGACGCCCTGGACCATTGGCACGGATAAGTCTGAAGATTCAGCTAATGCTATCCGAAGAGGAGCAGATTCAACTTCATTAATCTTTACCGTTAGCCAATCCAACCAATGCGGCTGTGATCGTCATACTGAGGACTATACCTACTCCGGCTGACTGGCAGCGGCGGCCGCAGAGTCACCCAAAGCGTATAACCAATATCGGGTAGACAATGAGGGTGATATTGGTTGAAACGTAGAGTATTACAACTTGCTCATAACGTTGTGTTATTCTCAACCAATAAAATCAGTGTAGGACACAACGTGATCAAACAACATACCTAACTAACGTCGACGGCAATTTGTCTCTAGCTGGGTACCCAACATACATTGGAAGTTTTTGGTAGAAATGTAACGTGCAGTCGAAACCAGCAAGCGCGCACGGATTGAATTTGAATTGTGTAACAGAGCGTGCTGCTGTGTTGTTGGCGCCGTTTTAGTTTTCGTTTGTGTAAGTCGTGTGCATGGCTTACTGGGCTTTTGGCTCATGCTTGTTTGTGTTGTTTCCTTTTACAGGACGAACAGTGATAAAAGGGAAGGATGCTTTTCGAACAGCGACTATTGACCAGAATAAGCAGTCTTCGCAAATCGGCCGTATCTGACAGCCGCAACGCAAGCTCACGAAAGTTCTTCCGAAACACACAAGAACACGCTGTTTACAGGAATGGGAGCACTCAGGGTTTCTATAGTCCCTTACGGCCCGGTCGTTGAAAATCTCGATTTAAAAGAGCCATGACAAATGCTCCCATATTTTGTAAGTTTGCACATGAATGGAAAGAAGTATTCACCATCATCATCATCACATACAGGAATACATCAGAGGTTCCCACTGATGTTTAACTGCCACACAGTTTTGAAGAAAAAAGCAAACCCTAGTCAGGAAGAAAACAAAAGGAGAGGATCTAGCTAGTGAAACAGCTACGTCTATATTCAAACATTCAACATCAAGATGCCTACACCTTGCAAACAAACAACCGAGCTGTAAGTGAAAGTAAGGCGTCATCAGCGAGACAGTTTCCTTAGGGCATTCACTGACCCCCTCCCATATCCCACTCTGTCACTAAGCGTACCAAATTCACGGACAATTCCGTCAAACGAGGATGTCCTAGATTTACACCCACCAAACAATGCCAAAAAAGAATTGGCCAGGCAATGCGACGTCATTAAGGTCGTAATGGACAATGGAAGTGGGTGATCTGGATGGCGAATCATCAGGTACATTGAGACATCGAGGCGGAAAACTCAAGGTTTGTTGAACCGTTTTGGGGGAAGATTGTCAGGCACTTTATTCGATCTGCTATCCAAAGTTATGGGGACCCATATATGTGTGAGAAGCAGTATGAGGAAGAGAACCCAGGGTCAAAAACCAGAAAACTAACGGCGAAGAATATCGAATCGTGAAAATATTTTTCGCCACAAAATTTTAAGGAGGTTTCAAACTACAAGTGACAACCTAGTTCTGCACAGCCCAAATGTCGTTAGTGACTTTGAAAGGACGGATAGAATGTGAACCATCCATCAACAGACGCGTTCAGCAGACTCGAGCCATGTGGACTGTTCGAGACGTAAGAAGACAGTCAACTTGAACAACCTGTAAAGCACCCATGGTAAGGTTGTGGTATGAAATACCGATCTGCTTTTATTAACCAGTTGACAAAAGTGATATTGAGGTGATTCTTTCAGATGGATGGAGTAGGATGTACTCTTAATGTAAAATGCATTGATACAATTGTCTGTAGTAAGCATTGGAAAGGATTTTGCCTTAATTTTCTACAGTATAGCTCAAAATTTAGGTATGAGAAAACAGTAGCCATGAAAACAAGTACAAACAGTTGCGATAAATGTGAACTGATCTTGGGAGTTGTCGGTCCTATAAATAAGTGCTATGGCCTCTTCGATTTTTCCACAGTAGAATAAGGACAACCAAGAGAAAGAATGGAAACTTAGTATGAACGTTACTGTACGACAGGCCTAGGTTAGTTCGTTTGACTAAATGACTTATGGCAAAAACAAACAAGCAACATTTCAAGTAAACATAAAGAAAATACCTCCATAAATTCTGGATAACTCATATATTGCACGCAGCAAGTTTTTCGAATGATTCATCAACCCGGTGAACATGTTTGCTGTTTTATTTAGTTCGTCAAACTTCTTTACCAGACCATCTAAAAAGCGACGATGATATGTAAGTGAAGTGCACGTAGTTTTACCATTGACCAGGATAGCCCGACTTAACCCGAGCGCGTCGGCGGTGCTCGACTCCATAGACTCGACCACACGATGCTTGGCTTTTTTTAGTACTGAAAACAAAAATTCAGAATTAGAAGAAAGGAGCACAAAATACACAACATACCAATATCCAGCGTTTTACCCTGCTTAGGGTCCGCGTGTAACTTGTTGTAATTGATCACAACACGATCCTGAAACGGATAAACATGGGACCCAACTGTTAGTCGAACTGCTCAATGATGTTGATGAGAAAAAGATATGACGAACCCAATGATAAATAAACGGAGGCAGACTTGGAACTGGACAGAATTTACATCGAGTCGAGGTTATTCAGACTTAATGAGTTCAGGTTAGAATTGACAGCTGTATGTCAAACAGACAGTGATGTTGTCACTGACTTAACTAAACCACACTTAACTAAACCACGGTACTCAACTACTGCAGGGGATATTATGAGAGCGGTAATTATTCCACACGAGGAAACACATTTACAAACTGTTCTGGTCGCGATAACACGATTGCTTCAGTTTTGGTCCCTTTCGTTGTAAGTCGTATGATAAACTGTTGAGTGCAGCCTTCTGGCTTCCACTGTTTTGCGCCCATAATTGCACTCACTTCACAGAAAATTTAATCAAACAACGGCAAAGTAACACCGCCGAACCCGATTAACCGCTATATCTCATTACGTTTTCAACCAAAGGTCAGACGGACTACCGGAAACCCACGACCTATCGTTGCTGACTTACCAGTCAAATCACTGACCAGCCACCTTGCATCTCACACCGGTCAGTTGGGACGCTGTTAGGAATGCATGGCGCGAGAAACAATGGGGTTGGCATTCTCAATTCGTCTGAGATGTTAAATGAGTGAGCTTAATTGAACCTCGTGGTCATAATCCGTTTCCCAAATTTGTCAAGCTTATTTCCCAGCTGAAACCGCCCAGTTCTACTGAACAAACATACATCGATAGTCAAAGAATTCAATACACCTGATATCCCCAACTCTCAGCGGCCACGTTTCGTAGACGCTTTTTAGGTACGAGTGGAATGCCTTTTTGACGCAAAAGATGATACCACAAATTGTAGAACACTGCCACCTTAGAAGATTTACGCATAACAAGTGATTTTGGGTAAATGAGGGTATTAGAAAGATCAAAGGATGGCAGAAAACTCAAAGACGTGAATAAATAATGCTAATATGTGAACGCATCATGTCAAGGGGCATCCAAAGAAGTTAGAGTTACTATCTAGTTCTAGACCGTAAACTACGAACTTCATGCAAACAAGCGGGCTCATTAAATCATCTCATTCAGCGCGTGGTCCACAGTTTCGGATATCTAGAAAGTGAACCAACTATTTTGTAGGATTGCGTTGCTTTACAAAATCCTACGACTTGGAACTTTTTTTCGAACTTTGGAAAACAAAAACATGATACATGAGAACAAGTACCTTGTGAGTAAACCAACCACAGATTGGCACTTGTGCCATCAACTTTCAGAAGTCAACCGAGTGCAAAAGGGGCTAGACCTCTCTAATCCTGATAGTAATATCCAGTACTCTGTCAACAACACGTGGTTTGGGAACACGTGAAAGTTTGCCATGTGTTTAAAGGATTTGTGAGAACAACCCGAAAATACACAAGTCTATCACAGCTGACTGGGATATGCCCCGATGATCGTCGTTGGTTGCAAACACAAGCAAGTAATCTGTTAGTCGATTATTCGCCTTTGGCAACTGCTGCATGTATCACCCGAACAACGAGATTGTCAGGCGACGAATCTTCAAATTTAGCGGTCAGAACATCTCCGTATCCGAATCCATCTGCTAGCAACAATTTCACTGGCTCCAATATCTGCTTCGTAGGCTTGTAGGGCTTTGTGTGTGGAACCTGCAGTCGGCCGGATTAAACGACGACAGTCACGTATCAGTGAGACATGAAACTACTGACGACGGAGCTTACTCTCATCAAGTTAACCCAACTCCTTAAACAGGGATCCAACATTCTTTAACATCCGTGATTAGAGACGTTGCCAGGTACGATACAGAATCACAACTTGTAACGCCTATGTGAAGGATTCTTCACATCTTGAATGTAATCAACTGTTTATCCTTCTATTGTGCCCGACGTTGTATGGCTTTGTGGCCAATATTAGACAGATTAAATCGTTAAATGAAGAAGACAGTAAACCACATAATTTGAGTTCGAATATAACTCGTGCAACCTCGACCTCGTGTCCTTTTTACTGAAATACGTGGCGAGAGAAGGACGTCTGATGTGCATGTACCGAACAGAGCTCCGTCGAATGAACTAAATGGGGTAACCGGAGGACATAATTTGTGGTCATGGATTCGTTTCGTACGCTTTCATCAGTTGTTAACGTTTGGTTAACGTGAGAACAAGAACAATGGTTCATTAATGTAACAGCAGAATTATGAATCGACCGGAATCTTGAATGGCACACACAACCATAACTACGACGAGAAGTTACTTGGGTAATCCGTTCCGAAAGCAAATAGCTAATTACTGAAAGGTGACCAATAAGTTCATAGGTATGCCTGGAAAAGGTTTTCACCTATACGCACTGGTTACGGAACAAACTTTGCCAGATAGGCTATAAATGTTAAAAATCTGAAGGAAAATGAATAAGATAAAACTGAGAGAAAGCACTTAGTGTATACTTGTCATCAGCGAACACTGACACACTAAGAATTATGCGCAGTTCGTGGCATGTGGAAGTAAGTAGGAAAAACAGTTGGAAAACTTGTAATGCCGACCAGTGTTTTGCAAATTTCAGTCAAAACCACAGAGTGAACAGCGTGTTCTAATGTCGGCAGGTCCTAACAAATTTTGTCAACGCAATGGATTGATTCCAGAGAAGGACTGCAGATGTTTAACCCAATTTATTAAAAGATTTGTTAGTGAATGACTAAGTGCAGAAGATTTTATATTTAGAGATTGGCTCCTTTCAAGACGATCATTAACATTTCCGGGTAAGATATGTTCCTGAGCCTCCTAGATCCTTTACTGATTCACCTTGGAACAGAACTGTACTTTTCAAGAACAACCAGCTTGAAGGTTATTCTTGATATGGACGGATTACGAAGCTAAACACAGTCTAGAAGGCATCAAGTTTGCGAGTTCCACAACATTTTCCGAAGAGACTTAACGTCATCACCCTTAACACATTAAAGTATCAGCTTATTCTCGAATTAAATATTCCCACTTAAATATGACACTATGCGCGATACGTTGTGCGGGACTGCCGACTACAGTAGAAAACGTGACCTACAAATTTCACTAGTCAAGTGATCGCAGTTTTGGATGATGTTAACTATCTAACAAGCCGATTCAGGAAGATCTAGACATCTCTACTCTGATGATTTGTAGAAACAAAATACACTAATCAATCAAAATCCGACAAACTTGTAAGATGCATGTTATAAAAAGTATTCGAAAGGGCCGAAGAGATGAACGTGACACCAATGTGCCTTACAAAAAATCTCCAAAATTCAGACCAACTGATCGCGGCTTCAGAACAGTTTACTTGCCCCTGTTCATTCAGTCTTCACTTGTTTTTCATGTTACCAAACAGGGTTTGGGACAAAGCAGATGTACGCAAACAACCTGACACTGTCAGGCTATCCAAATCTACACAGAATTTCCGGTAACCCAAAATCGAACCTCCAACCAGCTGGCTAGTTGTCGGCAAAGCTACTAATGAGCTACTACCAGCATTTGCTTCATCTCTAAAAAATAAGCGGTTACGTCCTGCAGGAGTAAAGCACAGACGAACAGCCGAATTTATGCAAAAATACATTCTAACAAATAAGCGTTTCAGACCAAGTCTCCTGTTTCCTTCCCGCGTACAGTGTTTCGTTAGTAAACAGGCCATGACGTGCGTTGGGACAGTTCACAACCCTGGTAAGTTCGACAAAATGTTGCGTTGTTTTCAGTTGCAATCGGGTTATTCTCTCAATAGCAAAAACGTTTAGATTTCCTCAAGTTATTAAAGAATGCCTTCAGCTGCCAATCGTTCATTAATTGTTTCTCTCTGGGTTCAACATGTTTGTAAGTAATAAGTTGTTCAAACACATACGCTGACGAATGTGTTTGTCGCTATTTGCAAGCCATAGAAACGTGATATATCATTATGGTTTCACTGCAATTAAGCCGTCACTAATTCCAGAAAATAAACAGTCTACAACTAAACGGGTCACCCGTTTTCTTTCATATTTCTGTTCCCGACCGACTGACGTAAGTATCAAAAAATAACATCATGTGACTCAACAAACGATGAACCCTTTTATAACCCAATATTACTTAAGGCAGCCAAAAAAATGAAAACACTGGCTTCACGTCTTTAATTGCTCTCTGATAGAAACAAGTTTGTTTGAACTTAAGTGACCTCATGTGGCCACAATGGCGCGGTACACACCGCAGTGTCTAATAAATGAGGCGGTCCCCTTAGTCTCAAACTGCTGTTTACAAAATCAATGAAGGAGATACTTGTCCATCGTGTCCTCTAACAGGTAAGCAATAACAAGGAAAAGTTTGGAACAGCCCCTACAAAAGCTTGAGTCCTTGGCAAGAGATCATCATTGACATAAAACTAAGATCACCGCTGAATGTTTTATACGTTCGACCATTCCGCATCTTTGGAAGGAGGAAAACAATCTAGCCCTTTTATATACCTATGAAGAGCCCACGATGCGCTGGCCATCAACGACAACCATGAAAACAAGGCAGCGATTGACAATGATCAGAAAAGAAGCACTAGACTCGAGTTTCGCTCTCATTAGAGCTCGTCAGTAGTGCATATCCTTGCCACTGCCGGGACTAGAACTCCGGCCATGCTTTCATGAGGCAACCGTGTTTACCACTGCGCCATTGACCTCACATTAGGCACGACCGAATTATCATATGTGAACGCTCAACCACTTTCGCTTGAGTCTATGGGAATGCGACAGCTGCGATCAATTGTGGGTGATGTTCAATCTATATGAAAAACAAAATCCCCTACTACTCATCAGTAAACAGAAAGTCATGAAAATATGACAACAAAGTCCGGACCCTACAACAAGGTAACAAGTTCTTGGAGTGAACGGATACACACGGAATCCCTTGCGATCAATGAAAACACATCCTGCATGTGTCAACCGCAGTGACAGTATCAACCTCTTGTCCGTTTGGACAGGTTTAACTGCACACCAGGATAAACATCACAGTGCGATATGGAAGTAACCCGATAGAAACGGCAGGAGTCACACCAGGCAGAACCACCCAGTCAATCCTAACAACGATCTCAGAGGCACACGCACCAACAGAGGACAGCGCCTGGAATCGATAAGTAGATAATAAACGAACAGCCAACCACAGGAATATGAATGAGATAGCGAGTCCTAGTCGTATAATCACGACTGAAAAGTTGCATTGACAAAGGTTACCAGTGGTAACCGAAAGATCAGGAATAAAAATACCAGTCTACCCAACATCGGTGTGTTATCGAACAATTGATCCATCCAAATATCACAAAACGGTGCACAAAATATTTAATCACACGAGAATCAACTTCCGTTCAAGGGGTCCAAACATATGAATTCCATTTCTATCGCCTGTGCGTGCTCCTTTCGAAGAGACCTCTCTGGAAGAGGTCGCATACTCGTCTTCAAGGTTTGAGATCAGCGCTCGTTTGATCAATCTATTTTTGCAACCGGGCCGTTTAAAGTAAATGCCACTTGACAGGTGTTTCGTATACACTCATCGCTTAATTTCCGATTAAACACATTATCTTGCGAGCAAATGACCTCCAACCAAACGATAAAGTTGGCAAGAACAATCGCACGATTGGCATCAAGGTGATTACTCCAAAATGAACGACAATTCTTAGGTAATGGCGCCACCAATAGCTGATAGCGATGGGATCAATTTGCATCTATGACTGAATTGTACAAATTGATCTTCACGTGACGCATTGCCCTCATTTGTGCTAAATACTCAACTCGATATATGGAGTCCGTGAGATGTGCACAGCTGTAATGGCCGATCGCCAATACCGGTGCGTCATATCTAAACGGCAAACATACCACCTAAATACTTCTACTCTGGATTAAAACAACCGAGTTGTGAGTTCATATCACCAACAAGCACAGCGATGTCCGAGTGCTTAGGTTG
Organism: Paragonimus kellicotti; assembly: GCA_014220965.1. Taxonomy (NCBI): domain Eukaryota; kingdom Metazoa; phylum Platyhelminthes; class Trematoda; order Plagiorchiida; family Troglotrematidae; genus Paragonimus; species Paragonimus kellicotti. The sequence continues at coordinate 20,325 of LOND01000118.1, read as the reverse complement.
TCTCAGAGAATCAAAGAAGACACTGTGGAGGGTGTTCTAGACAGCACCCAAACTACTGTACGTTAGAGCATATGTTGATAGGGCAAACAAACGACGTCCTTCTGGTCTGTGTCGACCGACTTTTACTGAAGTCTGACGGCACCTAGGCGACCATTCACTGAAATCCGGTCGAGCAAGTTATGCCCCACCTTAGAGCTCAGTGCAATCCCTACTTCAGCCTGACCGCTAGCTTCGCCTCCATCGTCACTAGAGATCCTGAGAGAGAGCCGCTGTTCCATAGCATTATCTAAGGGCAGATTCGAATGAAAGACATGCTAGTATCGTAAAGGCGAGTTTCGGAGACAGCATGCATCTAGTTCCGGACTCGCGAGGGTGCTCACCAGAGCAGCTTGCTGACCTGTTTGTCGAAGAGTGTAGGCGTTAAAAGCGCCAACGCTAATCGGTTATCTTAGCTTGAAGAGAAAGTAGTTAGCAGCAGATGAGGAAGAAGGTGAAAATGAGTTGACCGGTCCATCACAGCACCGATACTTTCTGATGCTTTCCGGCGGGTTGGTTTCAGTGATTCATTCGGTTGCTTGGGGGACCTTACCCGGAGCCAATAACCCAACAGTCTGACTTACTTCGGCAGTGATGGGCCTGCCTAGTCCGCGAATAAGACAGTGCTGTCTGATTCTGACCAATGCTGCGCGCATTGGATGTATTCGAAGTCACACCAGGCTCTTGAATGATGCTAAAAGTTTTCGATTGTATTGGCTAATACGCCGGCGATCAAGTTCAACCGTTCTGGCGATCGGAGTGCCCTTTTGTTTGAGGGTACCTTTTCTAACCCCCTTCTTCCTGATACGGAAGACAGCAGTGCCGCAACTATAAAAATAGTTCTGCTGTATGCCCATAGGATCGTGCCTCACTACCTAAGCACTCCTACGCGGTCAGTAGTGCGACATACAATTTTATGAGTGTAACTGCTTTCGTTTGATTGCTCCCATTTGGCCTAGTTGACATGACACTATTTGGAAGGACCAACACCTTAGGCAGTATAGCCCTCCGGGTAGATGGGGTGCATAAGGTCGATCATCACATCACGTTGGCAGGATAGGTTAACAACCGTACTATGCACCGCAGAATGACAGACGGGTATAAGGGAAACTTACATGAAGAAACAGAATAGGTCTAACCTGAGACGAAAACCCAGGCATTCATTCAAGTAATTTTCTCCGTAGATACCACCTTACATTCACATCGACCTGAATTGTTTAGTTTGTAATCAAAGGCTTCCCACAAAACTTCGACACCTTAAATATGACTTTAAAGAATCTCTTGTGCTAGACCCTCGTCTTTTTCTTGCACGAACTTTTTCAGTTCCTCACAGAACTCATAAGGCATGAAAATCAGAAAAACAGCCGATTTCAACAAGTGTCATCGGACGCCACTGGATGTGTTAGCTACAGATCAAATTATTTCCAAGCATGCAATATGAGTGGCGAGTGTAGTACGCGACGGGAGAACCCCAGCTTAGTGAAGGAGAATGTGGACGCTGGTGTGATATTGACACAAGTGTCCACCATCAGATGGGTGCATGTCGGCCTCAAGTACTTCACGCTTGCTGCATATTCAAATGAAGTTAGGACGATTGATCAATCATCCCCAAAGCCAACAGAAACCCGTGTCTGGCTTTAATAACTGTAATGACACAAGAAACAACGGAAACATTAACATAAATAAACCTGGCCAAAAGCCATCTCTCCCAACGTTTTCAGCCACGAACCGTTTGAGTCAAGGAGCCACAGCTATGAGGACGAACGCCATCTACAGCGGCTAATTAGCCGATCTCAATCCACACTAAATAAACATTTATTTATCTTGTAACTTATGCCAGTCGGCTACGGTATAGGTAGACAGTGTTCGACGTGGGGGGCGATTGGTGAGCATCCCCAGCACATGACTGAGCAACGTTTGTTGACCTAAACAGGGTGGTTGAACTCGGACAATAAACACTAACAAAACTCTGTCTCCTAACTCGTCGGTGCGTACTCTTTGGCTCTACCTGATGGGTGCGGTTTGACGTAAACACCGACTACGGTATAGGTCCTCCAATCTGAGCAGTAATGTTGTCATGAGAAGAAACGCGTAGCAAACAAGCTCGTTTTCGGTGTTTCATCATCAGGCTAAATACAACACATTTATATGGGTTCGATGGGGGTGGTAGATAACGTATCACTGAGGCCAGAGATATCATCTCGCCTGTGATATGATTCGTGCCCGTAGAACAACATCGTGGTTACGATGACCCCATGTATATTGCTTCAAACTCCAAGAAGAAGCTCACCTGTTGTCAGAGACAATCTAGCTTTGGATTATGAACTTTCACTCCATTTGCAATGCCGTATTTACGTAACACGTACTCCCATGAGTAAACATGGTAAATTGAGAAACCTGTTGCAAAAAATTCGACAAGTCTCGAAAACGCATAGACCATTTTTGAGGGAATGTTCAACAAGGCTTTGGGAAAAGTTCACACCATATTAGGATCCAGGAAATAAGAATGACAGGTGCACTAATACGACGTTTGTCGATACGTGACAACATTAATTACATGGAGCTGCTTATAATCAGGATAGAAACTAGCTATGGCTTTTTGAGAGGACAAAATCCAAAACACTTAATTCCATTAAACAGCCTCATGTGACAACAAAAACAGCACAATTGTTAAGACCACTAGGCAAGTATTATTATGAGATAGTAGGCAAACCAGACTAGAGGATGACAGCAAAATAAAGACTTAACCGATCATGCTCCTTCATTCCATATAAGAAGCCTTAGACGTACTCCATGACTGGTACTTATCAAGTAGTCTTCGTCTTCGAGGGAAGTGCCAGTGTAGCATAGGACAACAAAAACAATCAGCCTTGTAACCATTACCACTAGAACGCGGATTTTATAATGCTTGTAAAACGGAAACATAAGGGGAGAAAAAGTGGACAGATTTCAAACTTGGTCCTCTTATTTTGATTTTCTGACAGACGGTAAAACATCGGCATGCATATATGCGCTGTTTAGGATTACGAAATATCGAACTTAAATAATGCTTTCGTTAACGTTATCCAGCGTTGCTGAAATTTTTTTTTTAAAAAAAAACAATGTATGCAAGTATACCCCCAGGCTTTTTCAACGTTTGTTACAGCAGAACGCCAAACCATGATATTCATTTCAGTAATCCGCGTTGTAATCACTGAGCTATCACCAACTACCTAGTGTTTATGCGTTCGAAGAGCAACTCACCTTGAAACTTTGAATGAGTCGAGCAGCTTCGACTTTAGATTTGCCTTTGACCGGAATTCCATTTACACCTGTGACTTCGTCACCGGCTTGGAGTGTGCCATCTTCAGACGCAGGAGTAGAATCGAACACTTGGACAATATAAAGGCAAGGGCAGTAAGGCGAGCCACCACCAATGCTGATGCCAACCAGGTTCTGTGCGTCTTTTTTCAACGTCACACACCCACTTGTGACCGTCATGCCACTGTGACCAGATAAAGAAACAAACAAGAGAAAACTGAGCGCGTGTGTCCCAAAAGAGCAAGAAAAGATTATGGAATGCCTACAACACTCAGTGTAAGATGGCACTTACTTCAAAGTTACGTGCCGAAAGTGAAGTTTACGCACGACTGGTCTGTAAGATGTTCACACTCCGTTTAGTGTTAAGTGAATACAATCCACCTTAACTTCCAATCCTGCACCCACTGTGACCATCATGATTAGAAACGACAACCGCAATGTTCCGTGATGCTCATTCTCAAACCAGCAATACTACGTCCGTCTGACAATGAACATGAAACATTAAGCTATCTAAGCATGGATATTTACATAAACGTACAACTGTCGAACGCCTTAGATTCTACAGGTTCATGAAGTGTTTGATGCAACTAAGTAACAAGTTAATTAGATGGCGCATACCTAATCAATCATGTATGAATTTTAGTAGGGTAACAAAAATTGTCTTCCTTATTTTCTGTTCACGTTATTCTTAATCGACTTGGAGCAATACTCAACACCACGATCACCACCAATATCAACAGACGGGTTGATATTCAGGTGAGACACAACCATGGGGGAAAAAAGCAGTTTGGGGATAAGAGAGAGAGAGAGAGAGAGAGAGCGAATGAAACTTAATTCAGAAAACCTGTCTCAGCCATAACAGTCAACGTTAGGATGCTCGAACTTTTCAAACAAATAAAAAATGAGGAAAGAGGTGGGAGTAAAATGACAGTCATAAGACAGCTTTCCGGTGAACTCTATTCATACCGCATTGACTTTCAGAAATTGACAGGCAACTTAGGTGGATAAAATAAACAGTTGCGCCAGTGAAAAAAACGGGTGTCTATAGTAACACTGGGTGCCACGAAACACAGAGCCGGGAAGAGGAACGCAACCAAGTATAGCTTCCACAACACGTTTTCTACAACTATGCAAAAAAAGGTCATGCGTAGGTTCTACACAAACAAATTGCTCATCCACAAACGGAAACATTTCGAAAGCAAAATAATTAAGCACAGAAAACAAACGATAAGGTTTATACAGGCAACTGCGAACTTAGTTTTTGAACATTTGAAGATCACAGACGGTATAATTGTTTCACTGTGTGTATATCCTCAACACATAACGATAGTTATGCTTTTAGTCCATTTGACCAAAAGTACCTTAACTGTAAAACTGATGAAGCGTCGTCATCGTTGAAGTTAAGGTTCAGGCACAGAATATTGCACACATTTTGCAAATGCCTGTTGTCAGAACTCTCAATTACCACAGGTCTCTCCTTTATGAATCACACAGATGTGGAGGCTTTCTTCAACCCCAAGATAAAAAAGGTGTTGGCAGTACATTTTCCTTTTTTCCAGTTGAAGAAAGTACTTAACGTCCATGAAAGGAAGATGATAAACTGTTTGGCCCCACCTGTGTAAAAGGCGAACTTCACTCACACCACTTTCAACAAACACTCGACCTCGAGTCATAAGACTCTATTGGTCACACGAATACAGTGAAGACGAGCGACAGACAGATAAGTATGTTGACGGGCCGGTACCAGATGTGTAATTCTTCCATCATCATTCTGTATGACAGCGGATCCTAGTGTGGATTTGAAACGTCACAATAAATACCCATCACTCGGTGTTCGCCTTTACACTTAATATATATATATATATATATATATATATATATATATATAATTCAGTGTATATATATATATGAACGATCATCAGTGAACAGTTAAGAAACAGCATAGACAAAAATTTAATAGAACACTGAGGAAGATGAACACCCAGACTCTTCGTACGTGTCGCCTCTTAGAACCCAAGTGTCCCAATCTGAATGCATCTCCTTCTATACCAATTGCATCTCACAATGCAACATGTTTCCAAAGGTCAACACCTTCGACACGTTTGACCTCGGAGGCTTCTGCAAAATTACGGTCTCCAAATATAGCACCTGAGGTAGACAAGTGTAGAATCGTCATAATTTCTTGCCGAGGTGCCGTTGCGCCAGTGACTTGTTAACCCAAAGTTCCCCGGTTTTATAGCCCCTTTTGCCAAGGAATGAACAGGAACATATCATCGAACCATTCCTACATTTAGGTCTGTCATCGTCATTCTAAGAGTACAAGAATGAAAACCGAAATCACGTGTACTGCTCGCAAACTTGGGGAATCAAAGAGGACTCGTGGTTTACGATGTGCACAAACGAAAGAAGAGAAGAAAAGACAAATTTGTGCATTGACTTTTTTTTGTCACACTTAAAGGTGGTTGCAATGGTAAGGTTTTTCCAACTCACAGTTGTAAACCAATGACAGAAAAACTGCTCGTTGTTGGTTCCTGGCTATTCTGGTAACTGAGGGCGCATACTAAACATAAACGGAAGGCGTCAAACGTTTTCCCATACCTAACAAAAGAAATACTAATAACAAACCACATCCTCAATCTTTACAGACGCCAGCACTAGAAGTGTTTAGTTACAAAAGTTTCTGGGTAAAATGAAGGTACGTCACATTTCGCCCGTTCGCATTTAACTAGATATAATATTCTTACGTCAACGGATTTGGAGTTGACAACACACTGAGTGAATTCCAACATCACCTAAGTTACAGCCAACGGATGTGAGTATATGCATAGAATTCACAGCATTGCTATAAGAAGTTGAAGTGCTGCTAAACTAAACTAAACCCTTAAAAATGGTGATGCATTTAATAACTCACCGTGACATCAGGTTATCACTTGTACGAACAATGAGGTAATCAACAGGGACTGCCTAACAACTTACAATGACTGGAACAAGCTCGGCAAAACAACATTCACGCCACTGAGCTCGATTAGCCGCCATCTCACCTAACGTCTCAAGCCACCGACTCTGTGAGTCGCGAGGGCCCCAGCCCGGGAGACGAACCCGACCTACAGTGACCAACCCCTTCGTAAACGATTTCATTTGTCTACGCCAGGTCATCATCTGTCCACCTCGCACCTTGCGCCAGTCGGCCGCAGCGTCCGCAAACAGTGCTCGGTGTGGCAAACGACTAGCTGGCATCCTTAGTACATGACCTAACCATCTAAGTCTGTGCAAATGTAGCGACTGAACAAGAGAACTCGTTTGACAATCAGTGCCAAACACCCGCTTCCTAACCTCCTCGTTGCTTACTCGCTGGTGCCACCCGATACGAGCGATTGAACGCAGACATCGGTGGTCAAATACCTGGAGACGGTTCACGTCCTCTACCCTGAGTGGCCAGGTTTCGCTGCCGTAAAGTAATACGGCCCTCACTGTTGTTTGATATACACGACCCTTAAGCTTTAGGGAAATACCTCTCTGTCGCCATAGGTGTCTTAGATTAGCGAACACCGCCCTAGCCTTGGAAATACGCGCTTCTATTTCATTCCCTACACCTCCGACGCCACCGCTGATGCAGCTTCCCAGGTATACAAACCGGAACAATCTCCATGACTTCATTATCTAACATTAAATCTACGTGATCACAACAATCTTGCAGAAGCACTTTGCATTTTGAGGCTGCAAAGCGCATTCCGAAGTACTTAGCAGAACGACGC
>LOND01000118.1:2811-13134 GCA_014220965.1 Paragonimus kellicotti | reverse complement strand
AGGTAATCAACAGGGACTGCCTAACAACTTACAATGACTGGAACAGCTTGCTATACTTTTTCTTTTTCGATTTGTGTGATCAATACACGTTAAATCCTGTTGAAGGTAGTCGCATAGCGTATTCAGACACTATGCAGTTTCAACACTAACGTTATCAGACATCGTGTGACCGCGAACTATCCAAACGTTAGCGAGAAGGAAACCGATCGTGTCGCACATGATCAGGCACATTTACAGTCTATCTCTAATGAACCCAAGAAGTGATGTCCGTTATAGATCCTAGGCTTTGCCAACTTGTCCAGCAGATGGATTTTCGCAGTGTCTCACCGACAGACTCAAACCGAGTGCTGGTCCAACCAAAGATAAACACGGAATTTGGTCGTTTCATTTGTTGAAGATCGTATCGAATGTATCGTCTGCCCAAATTCCAGAGTGCATGAACGAGTGCTGTGTAACGCCAAGAGGACTGCAACTATTGGTGTTAACACGAGGTCTGGCAGGTGTGGATCGACGGCGTGCCATTGGTTCACAGTTCCAGGCTTTTTATCATCATCATCATCATCATCATCATCATCATCATCATCATCATCATCATCATCATCATCATAGACAGCAATACATCAGTGGTTCACACTGATGCTTGACTGCCACACAACCACGAAGAACAAAGAAAAAAACTTATATAGGAAGAAAGAAGAAAACAGAGGAGGAGGGGAAGTGGACCTAACTACTAAAAATAGCTACGTCTATATTCAAACATACAACATCAAGGCGCCTACACCTTGCAAACAAACAACCGAGCTGTGAGTGAAAGTAAGGCGTCATCAGCAAGACAGCTTCCTTACGGCTTTCACTGCCCCGCATCATTAAGTGCACTCACTTCACAGACAACTCGGCCAAACAACGACAGCATTCACGCCACTGAGCTCGATTAGCCGCCATCTCACCTAACGTCTCAAGCCACCGACTCTGTGAGTCGCGAGGGCCCCAGCCCGGGAGACGAACCCGACCTACAGTGACCAACCCCTTCGTAAACGATTTCATTTGTCTACGCCAGGTCATCATCTGTCCACCTCGCACCTTGCGCCAGTCGGCCGCAGCGTCCGCAAACAGTGCTCGGTGTGGCAAACGACTAGCTGGCATCCTTAGTACATGACCTAACCATCTAAGTCTGTGCAAATGTAGCGACTGAACAAGAGAACTCGTTTGACAATCAGTGCCAAACACCCGCTTCCTAACCTCCTCGTTGCTTACTCGCTGGTGCCACCCGATACGAGCGATTGAACGCAGACATCGGTGGTCAAATACCTGGAGACGGTTCACGTCCTCTACCCTGAGTGGCCAGGTTTCGCTGCCGTAAAGTAATACGGCCCTCACTGTTGTTTGATATACACGACCCTTAAGCTTTAGGGAAATACCTCTCTGTCGCCATAGGTGTCTTAGATTAGCGAACACCGCCCTAGCCTTGGAAATACGCGCTTCTATTTCATTCCCTACACCTCCGACGCCACCGCTGATGCAGCTTCCCAGGTAGAACGCGAAATAGCGTCCAGTGTTGTTTGTGCCGCTTGAAAGTTGTCAAACAGCAATACCTTATCGTCAGCATAATCAAGATCAGTCAGTCTTTCACCAGGTAGGAGGTCCACGCCGGCATTTACCTATTCGCATTAGATCTAACGGACAGTCTAACTGACTAGCTGTCTCCCTACCATCGTCAAGCAGAGTGAGGCAGCCGCGCGCGCGCGAATACTCGGAGAAAGGTGAGCTTTTATTTAGGTTCGCAACGTCATACAAGGACAGCACACGACACACGGCTGCGCCCCACTGCACAATTAACTCGAAGAGAGTCGAAGCTGATGGCTTTGTGACATGGTGTCATGAGGGTGGATCAAAAGGTGTGAAGACATACGTACAACTGCGGATGTCAAAATTCCCTCCAATGAACCCTGTCTTGCTCCTTTATGTGACCTCGCGTGACTAATCACTTGTTGTCGTTACTTTCATAGCCCGTATACACAATGCTAAGTCCCCCAGTTCGATTCCGCGATCCATTGATTTCTACTCACATGCCCACACGCTCGGGTTGACCGTCACTTGCTCAATCTCCCACTTCTGTAGAGACGGCCTTCCTATTGGCTAGTGACACTGTCGGCAGTTTTAGCTGGCGGTGAAAGCGTTCCATTAATCCATTTGAACAACGGTGGTATGCTGTTGTGCGTATGGGAACACAACCCAGAACTTGCGTTCATTCGCGGAGCAGACTAGATTGGAATTGGGCAACACGGTCTTCTGTTGTGATCAAATCGACGCCGAAATTCGTAATCTACCGCTCGACAAATTGCATTGGCCACCGTTTCGGCCGAAGTGTCTTTAATGGGGTCGGCCATGGGCCAATTGGTAAATCTGTCGGCGGCAGTTAGAATATGCGTGAAGTTATTTGGAGGGGGCAGGGGGCCCACAATATTAATGTGCACATAACTAAGATGTGCGTCAGGTGATGAAAACGTGCATGGACTCGTCCTGGTATGCGTGAAGACCGTGCTTCGCTGGTGGAATGTGCACTGTTGAGTCCACGGACGTAAGTCCTTATTAATTGATGACTATACGAAACGGGTGGCAAGGAACTTGACGGTGACGCATTTACTCGGGTGAGACAGTGGCGCCTGAAGGACTCCAGAACACAGGTACGAGGATATCCTGCAGATATGTCGCACAAAATGTGCTTACCATTATCGGGGAGGAGAATGGGACCAATTTTACCGATGAGTTCAGGCATTTCACGGTATCATCTTTTTGTTGTAACGCAGCCAAAACTGTCGCATCTAGGGAGGATAATAGGCAGACATGATCCACTTCCGAAAGAGATAATGCATCAGCTACGATGTTGGTGTCGTCTTTAATAAACCGTACATTCGTCAAACAGTGAGAGATGGAGTCAGGGTGTCGAATCTCTCTTGAGGAGTGGCTTGGCACGAAAAGCATACAATGGTTTACGGTTGGCAAGGATGGGGAAACGTTGGCCTTCCCACAAATGTTGGAAGTGTTTGACGTTAAGGTAGGCAGCGGGTAATTCGCACCCGAAAGTATCTCACTTGTGTTGGCTGTAGCCTGTATGAAAAAAGGCTGGTGGTTGAAGTTCGCTATTCGCAAGCTGCTGGACGACACCGTCAACTGCTGGACTGGACGGATCGGCCGTGAGAAACAGATGAGCTTTCGGGTCCGAATGTTGATAACGAAGGATTACAGCATTACTCAAAGCTGTTTTAGCATTCTGGAACGCGTGTACTGCATCGGGGGTCAATGTGGTGGTTTTGTTGGAGCCATCGAGTACACCTGTCAAAGGAGAAAGTATACTGGCACAGTTCGGTATAAAGCGGCGATAAAAGTAAAGCATTCCGAGAGAGCGATGAAGCTGTTTTATTTTGAATGACAACAGAAAGGACGTGATGGCGCTGATTTTTTCAGGCTTTCAAAGTGATTCGACCAGCGCCCCAATCTTCTCGATTTACTATGGATGAGTGTCATCTGCCTCGTTGACAGCTTAACTGACACGATCGTCTGGGACCAGTAGCACAGATAAGCTCGAACAGCCTACCAGCGTTCTTTGACGCGAAAGCGGTTCCCATTTCCTTAACTTTCTCCATTAACCAAGCCTCACGATCAGCCTTTAGGCTACGTTTCAGTTTCCTACGGATATCTCTTCTAGACTTGTTATGTGAACTACCAGGAAGGAATGTTCCGTCTGGCTTCTAACAACTCCAGGGATTTCTCCGAGATCCAATGTTTGTTCAACCCATGAACCCCCGTGCCGCATGCTACAGTACCTGCTTCATAAATGCCTTGTGAGACTTGGGTCCAACAGCTAAAAAGATCTTTTGGGTTACTTTCTAGGCTAGTTTGGTACTTGTTTTACTGAAGGCATAGTCAGTTTCTCAACAGCCAGTCGTTGCTGTCGGTGGGGTCATTGCCCAGCAAAAGTAAGAACAAAACGACAACGTACCAACGCATGATCTGAATCCAATAAGAACGACAGTCTTGAATGGAACCCCGCCACCTATAACTAACGGCTATGTGGTCTATCTGAGACCAGGCCTGATTCGGAGAAGGGGGCACCAAGTATAACAATGACGTGCGTAATGCCTAAAACTAGTGACGGCTAGAAACAGTTTACGCTCACAATACAGCTGTAAATCATGCCACCGTTCGTATCCACTGTTTTATCGTTTGCCCAGAGATCATCTGCTCGCAAGCATAAAATATTCAGTCGGAAATTAAGCGGCCATTGTATAGGAAACAAGTGTCAAGTGGCACTGATCGCTAAACTGTCCGGGTCGCAACAGTGGAGTGATCCGAATGAGCACTGAGTGAAAATCTAAAAAGCAACTATGCGGACCTCTAGCAAAGAGGTCTATTCCAAAGGAGCACGGTACGCACAATGGACATGGAATTCTGATGGTTCAACAGTACTCGTAAACAAACGTCCACTAGTTCCGATAATTCCATCACTCCACGCATTCTCGCATATCCGGCTGTTTCATCTATAAACCATGCATCTAGCGATGGGTACGCATCGAAGGTCTCTGTCCGATCAAGCAGCCTGAGACGATTGCACACGATTTCAGAACCATCAGGAATAGTTACTCCTCGGGGCTAAGTATTTCGGCGGTCTTTTCGGTAATCCCCACTGAATTCCATCTCACACGCCGCATGCGCCGTAGAAAAACTGCAAGCACCAGTTCATCTCGGATCGTCGCTTATGTAAACCACGTAACGTTGCGGTCAATCGAAGCCCCATCAGAAAAATGTCTCGTCCCAGTGCATGGTAGAGTCCACGCAATCTTTCCAATACGTCCGCCAGTCTAATCTACTCCAGCACGCGACCTGATTGACCTTTCAAGACCCTGAATACTCTCGCCACACTACTGTCGACTAACCGACGCAGCACCTGGCTTCGATTAGTGTTCACGTGTCTACAAGTCGGTTTTATTGGTCACCTCGCGGGTATCCATTCAGCAGTTATGTCCTTACAGTCGTAAACAACACGGTGAACACGTCATCATGGTCGCTAACGCTCGATACATCAATCATCGATGGGTTACTCCCGTACGAGATTCAACATCCGAAGTCTCCTCAGGCTTCTGGCGCGGACTAATCTTTGAGCATTGTCGTCATTCACTTTTCACTACGGCACATTCAGCATGCAAAGTCAACCCACAGACAACCTCTGTTGCTCATTAATACGACTGTAGCTTCTACGATGACGCAACTGAGCCAGTATCGGACCCTGCGATGCGGTAAGCATTAACTAACGCTTCGTTGCACGGCCATTCGTGGTTGCCCATTGGAGTACAACCAACTTCGACCTCCATTACTAGCTTTTGCAGCACTACACCAAACGATTAGTACGACCAGGTTTGGCACACGCTTATGAGGAACCGCCCAACGTATTTCTACAAATCACATATCTCTGAGTCAACAATATTGCCCGTAAACTTACTGCTCAGACAGCACTGTTGGCACGAAACCTACATTACCTGCTTCATTGCATTTTAATTGGCGTTTGTTTGCACAGCTTTCTGATGAATAACTGACACTTAAGGTTTCGCCTACCATTCACAGGCGTTCCGACGCATACTTCTGACGACTTTTATCCATGAGCGGTCATCACACAGAATTTTTCGCGCCAGCCGGTTTCTAGATTCTACATAACACTCAAGCACTTCTACAATATATCTACCGGAATTTGACTCACGTTCCCCCGGTGTTAAAAAAAGAACATGTCCTTTTGAAACATCCAAAAAATTGTAGAATTTGAGAAATGTCCCACCTCCGCTGGAGTTCCACGAGGGTCCGTACTTGGTCAACTGTTGTTATATATATATATATATATATATATATATATATATATATATCAATTACCTTCCAGACCCTACCTCTAGCATCGTCCATTTACGCACCAAAATTCAACCGAGTAGCCACTTTTCATGAGAACTTCGACTGCGGGTTTTCGAAATAGCGGGAAATCTTGATCCACGAGTAAGCCTGGACACATGTCGAACAACCTACAAGGTATCGTCCATGACAGACACCCTCATTGCTTGATCTGGTTATCACAAATGAAGCTCATCTAGTAGATAGAGTGGTCATCAAACCACCACTGGGGCACAGTGACCACATGCCACTAGTTTTAGATTCTGGCTATCACTGGCTCCAAAAATCCGTAACAAAGACTTAAGTCCAAAATTTCCAGCAAACAAACTCAAACACACTAGGGACAATTTTAAGTAGACTCAGCCTCGAATCTAACTCGCTGAACTCAAAATATCACTCTCTTAAAGTTGTCATTCACGAAGCTGAGGCATTTGTCCAATGCAAACTATGGAAGATCTCCCGTTCACCGATTCCGCGGAAAATCTGCGCCTTCTTAAATTACATTCTCGTCTATTCTTCAGACAGAAACTAACTGGCAAACCGGAGAATCTAGAAGTCTTTCGAATTGTACGAAACAGGTGCAAACGAAGAATCTGTCACCAGACCTAACGGGTACGGACAAACATCTGACTGGTAGCCGGCAAAAGGAAGAACTTTCTATTCAAGTACATGTGCCACCAGAGAAAAATTAAGTTATCAGAGCTTCATCTGCGACTCTCCGGCAGACAAATCACTTCCAACACAAAGTGGTTGCCGAGGTGTTCAGAGAATACTATTCAGCAGTCTACAATGTGGTTCCGCCAAACTGACATCCGATTCTTCCGAGGGGAAGCTTCCAATACCCACACCTGACAACTGACTCCTCTGTGCTCGACGTTCAGGATCTCTTGCTTAAGATCAATCCTTATAGTGCAATGGGACCAGACGCGATCCATCCTCGGATCCTCAAAGAAGCGGCCCTTGGTTTGGCGATGCCCCTCCATGGTCTGTTTAAACAGACACTTCGGACCAGCACTCTTCCGGAGGCATGGAAAGAGGCCATTGTCACACCTATTTTTAAGGCAGGCGATCGTCACTATCCTGCTAGTTATCGGTCGGCCAGCCTCATTAGCATCCCACGCAAAATAATGAGACGCCAACGAAAACACTTCATTCATAAGTATTTCTCTTCAAATAAACTTTTCTGAACTACTCAGCATGGCTTTCTTCCCGACCGGTCATGCATAACCAATATGCTAATCTTCATGGATAGCCTGACAGACGCCAAAGACAATGGCCATATCTCGGATGCTATCTTCTTCGACTTTGCCAAAGCCTTTGACCGTGTCCCACACGGTCCTCTTGTACATAAACTAGAAGCTTATGGCATCCAAGGAGAGGTTCTCCTGCTGATTACATCCTTTCTTGGATAACAGGACTTTCAGAGTGAAAACCGGATCGGACCTTTCTTCTCCTTCTCCGATCTCCGCTGGAGTTCCTCAAGGATCCGTACTTGATCCGCTGTTGTTTCTTATATATCAATTACTTCCAGACCTTATTTCTAGCAACGCCCTTCTTTATGCTGACGACTTAAAAATCTGGAATGCTTGTGATCCCAGTGCATTACAGATTGACCTTGACCGTATTAAGTGCTGGTCAGATGACTGGAGTCTCCCTCTAAACGACAGCAAGTGTGCGCATGTCGCTCGGAGGAGACTCTGGGAACCTATTCGTGATACGTGGTGCACAAAGTGTAATAGATATCGCGAAAGTTGACCCTCAAAAGAACTTAGGGACTTAGCTGTCGTCTCTTATAACCACCAAGTGACCGCTAAAAGGGGATTGGCAACTCTTGGGACGATAAAAAGAGCCTTTCCCGCATAGACAGACATGCCTTTCAGTCGCTCTACGGGGTCTATATACGACCACTGCTTGAGTATGCTAATCAAGTCGTATACACCGGCTTGAAGAAGGACATACTCACCATCGAACGTGTCCAGCGAGTAGCCACTAAAATGGTCACTGGCTTGCGGCATTTCTCCTACGAGTCTCGTCTTGAAATTCTTGATCTTTACCCACTTGAGTTTCGAAGACTCCGCGGTGACTTAATCCTTACACACTTTCTTCCAGCACAGAACTCGTGCAGTAATTCTGTATCAGAGTGGCTGATAGTAGTCGAAAGGGTCATAACAAGCTCTACAAGCTCCGACCTCGGACCTCTCTTAGGCAACAGTTCTTTTCTTACAGGGTTATCAACCACTGGAACGACCTTCCATTAGAGGTTGTTAGCTGCTCTTCTAGGGACCGTTTCAAAGTGTTATTAGATTCTCACTTACTTAAGAAGTTGTTAGATTAGTATTTCACTCTGTTCTATGAGATCAGTATTTTAACCTGTTTTTAATGACTCTTTTTCAGGTTAATAGAAAACCGCTGGATATCTGAACAGACAAACTGACTGGACCTAGGCGATTTGGGCATCAAGTCTCGAACCTGTATACAAGTGGCTGAGCCTTTTGGGACGTAAGAGTTGACCCCAGCAGACTCACTGGGTTGTAAAGCTTAGAAATAGAATAATTTTGGGAAAACCATTTTGAGATGAAAGGATCGGAAGTGCGAATGAATACTGGACTGTACTACCTTTGGAGGCTATTACTTAAGACCCACGCAACTCCATAGTCTGCGTTTCCAACCCAACTGGCATATTTCGATCGCATCCATGTGAAGCAAATCAGCTAGAAAATCGACTCGTGAAAATCCAACTTGGCTTCCGCTCCGTGTTCCATGTATACACATTCACTAGGCTGATTTCAACAGTAATCACATTGTTAGTGCTGATGACAGTTCTTATCGAGAAGGACCTGGGAACCACTGTTTCGCACACTCTCTCGAGCTCTGCGAACGCTGAAACAAACGCAAAAAGGCTAGCAACACCCTGGCGTTATTGAAACGTCTTTTCGGCCAGTTCAACCTCTAGTTGTCATTCAGCATCCTCATGACAGTTTCGTTCGACCGCATCTGGAGAATGGAACTGTGATCTGGCCACCACATCTCCAAAAGGACAAGCTGCTCCTGGAGACCGTGCAACGTCGAGCCACTAGGGCAGTCCGGGGTCTGAAAACCAGGCCGTATGAGGAAAGGTTAAAATCTTTGAACATGTACTCTTTAGAGTATCGTCGGCTTAGAGGTGATTTGGTATTAACCTTTTTGATAATGAAGTCCCCGGATCATCCTTGCCGGCCAATGCTCAACAGGGGAAATAGCATGACACTGAGGGCCACCTTATAAACTAGAGGTCCAACATAGCAGACTAGAATGTAGACAGCTTTTTCTCATTGCGTGTTTGCAAGGCTTGGAATGCTCTTACCAAGCCATGTTGTTTCTGCCAGCTCTGTAGCAATTTTCAAGGCTCGCCTTGCAAGGCGAGCTTTGTTGGTCAATTGACCAACATCCATTGCATTAGTTCGATACTACCTTTTTTCCCATTTCAGCCCATTGCTGAGGACCTTGAGATTCTACGCATCGAGATACGGAATTCTCAAAAGCTCCGGCTTCCTACTTCCGTTTACAACCCACTGAACCACTGATAACCAATTGTAGTTAGGATAGTTGACATACATATAGTTACTCCTCGGTAAGTCCATGGAATGGCATTAAGCTGCCTAATAAAAGACGCGGGTGGCTGTGACTTACAGCTTATCTTCCTCATAACCAAAATCATACGCATACAACGCGTCACTCGACATCATCGACGGACTGTAAGGAAAGTGACGATTGCACTGCTATAATTTCATTGGTTAACGAAGCCTTCAATTTCAATTTCAATTTCAAATCCAGGACTTGATGAAGGCCTGCGCCTGTTGACGTCCTGATGCTTGACTGGTGTGATCCGGAGATTGACCAGACTGCGTTTTCTGTCGATGCACTGCGTTCGGTAGTGGTCTAAGGGTAGGGACAAAAGAAAAGAGATGACAAATCTTGGTTGCCCTGAAGCAAGCAGATAATTATCCGATTAATACAGAGTAGGAAAAAGGTTGCCCCAACATTTGTCTAGCTCCCTTTTGAATACATCCACGCTGGAGGCCTCAACAATCTTTGCAGGCAATTTGTTCCACGAGTTGATTACCCGGTTAGTGAAAAAGTTAAATCGAACAGCCAACCGTGATCTTGTTTTTTATTGTGAACCTATGACCTCTTAAATCTCTGTCCTGACGTATCACGAACAAACACGCCAGGGGGCTTGTGCCGGTGTAGTGGGTAAGCTTGTACACTTCAATAAGGTCTCTTACCCGCCGGCGTTCGAGCGAGAATAAGTTCAACGAGCTCAGTCGGTCTTGGTAGCTTAGACCCTTCATACCCCATACCATACGTGTGGCTAGCTTTTGTACCTTCTCGAGGATGGCGGACTTGTCCCTG
>LOND01000117.1:228725-240446 GCA_014220965.1 Paragonimus kellicotti | reverse complement strand
ATTCGAAAGGGATGTAGCGAGCGTTTTTAGATGGGAATAGTAGAAGGCATTTTTGCTGATTCGTGGTTGTGCTGGGCTTCGAGTCAGTGTAAGTACGACTGTATGTGAGAAAGATAGTTCACTTATCATCAGCCGATCACGCCGACTTGACAGGTGGGCTGAACCTTTTGAGAAACAGTTCAACTGGCCTCAACCAGACCATGTGAATGACGGGACCCGACTGGTCAATTATTGCGTTCCAGACGACCCTCTGTCGGGAACAGAAGTGGCCCTGGAACTCAAGCGTAACAAGGGTCCTGGACCGGATTTCCTCTTTCCACCGCTTTTCAACGATTGTGAAAGAGAGGTTGATATCAGAACTGACGAAACTCTTTTAGGCGGTTTGGGGAACTGGAGAATTACCTCATGACTGGTGCCTACCAGCAGTAATTCTCGTTTTCAAAAGGTTTCCGAAGTCTGTGTGACAACCACCGTGACATTGTCCTAGTGTCTATTGCATCCCAGTTGTCCAATGGCCTTACATTACGTCAACTCACTAGACCGAGAGAAAGTCGGATGTGTGAGGAGCAGACAGGATTCCTGTTTGGTTGTTGGTGTGTTGACCACATTTTTACCTTGCGACGGATCTTGGAGCATCAGCACTGCTGTAAGCTGCCGATGGTCGTGGTCCTTTTAGACCTAAAGTCTGCTTCTGATTCGGTTACTTGTACTGTTATCTGGAACTGACTTTCACAAGGGAGTACCGGGGTAATACGTGAATATGTTGGGAGCACTGTATGCTCACTCTGTAAGTAGGGTGAGGGTTTGTGGACAACTGTGTCGGTGGTGTTCTGTCTCTAGTGTTGTTTGTCTAGGACGTCCGATCTCGCCCTTCCTGTTCACTTTTATCATGGACGTTATTCGATTTCGTGCGTTTGAGGAATCCGGTGGTTTGATGGTGAACTTCCTTCTGACGCCAGGTTGACCGGTCTGGAGTATGCGGATGACATTGTCTTACTTAGCCCCTCTGCCGAAGACATGCAGACCATGCTGAACAAGGTGAGTGACCGGGCTGGTTTGTATGGAATGCGCTTCGCAACTTCCAAAGTTCGAAGTGCTCACTCAAGACTGAGGCATTCCCACTTCTGCGTTCCTTACTGCAGGCAACCCACTTGGGACTGTACACATTCACGTAATTGAGTAGCACTGTCCCTTCAGTCTGTAGTATGGCTCATGGGATATAACCGAGGATAGCAAAGGCACAGGTTTTGTTTGTCAACCTGCGTCATCTGTGGCGTCGAAAAGACGTTCGATTGTCGCTGAAAGGAAGAGTATATAATGCTTGTGTACGTTCTGTTTTGCTCTATGGTTCGGAAACGTGGCCTGTTCGCAAGGAAGATATCAACAGGCTTGCTGTATTTGACCATCGTTGTCTCCGCCAATTAGCCCACATTAAGTGGACTGATCGCGTGAGCAGTGTGCGCGTTCTCCCAGCGCGTATTCCGGAACGCTCGGGATGTGTGATCAATTGGTCAACTAATCGCATTGCACAGTCCATGATGGTTGGAGCACGTATTCCGCATGCCAGCCAAGCGTTTGCCGTACTAGGCGCCCACCAAAAGTTGGGTTAAACCACGTGGTGATCAGGCAATGTGGTGATCACGAAGTATGAGGACCCTGACTGTTCCATTGAGCAAAGTGGGTAGGTGTCGCCTTTCTGGCGGGGGTCCTTGTAATCACTCAAGTCGCAGGTTAGAGACGTTATCCAAGATGACTGTGTGCCGCACTTAATGACACACACATTCATACCATTTCTAGTTCTTCCGCCTAACCTTATTATTATTATTATTATTATTATTATTATTATTATTATTATTATTATTATTATTATTATTATTATTCTAACCTTTTCAGCAACGTTTCTTCTAGGATATTCCACGTCACTGTTGAGGTGAGCGGCAGCCCGAGCCACAGTACCTTTTGGTCAGGCTCATGGCTGTTATGATGATGATGATGATGATAGAGGGATATGCCGACTAAGACTGGTTCTACGAAGTGGCACGTTGTCACCCCGCCACGAAAGAGTTTTAGGTGCCCCAACGGAAGCACATGAGATTCCGGACAGCGTACCGTTCGTCTGGCATGCCGATCGTATGGCGTACTGACAGGCAGTCTGCGTCAACACTGGACAACCTCCCAGGGGGGGCGTACGAATTACCTCGATGATCACCGGCCTCAACTTGTATGCAAAATGTGCCGATTACTTTGAATTACTAAACCCCGTTCGAAGAACGTATGAACCGCGGACATACGTCTCAACAGCCCTGTCGATCCTGGACTCCTTGACCGGACAGATCTACTGAGTTAGATCCGCTTTCGTTGATGAATAACCAGAACTGCTGCGCTGCTTCTGTCGCAACCTCCTGCAGGGTGTATTGGGCATCCTGGATAGATGGACTGTCCGAAGAGGTGTATGAACCGAACCACTGCTGGTCACCGGGCCTCAGTAGAATGCGAATTCCGTGCTTCGCCTCGTTGCCTTGTGGATTAGGCCTCTTTTGAACCAAAGGCTCCGGGTAGGGCCCCTCAAACCTTTGTTCGGCGTGGGCAACCGATAAATATCATGCCCGCACAGTTATGAACTCAAACTTATGTCGAATGATTTTTCGTACCTTTCTGTCACAACTGTTCAGCCGAAATGTTTGCGGCCGGCTTTGCTCTCATGTTAAATTTTACCGCATCAACCCATTTTGTCTCGTTTCCCCGTCTTTTGTCAAATAACTCTTTACTTAGTAACTCCCAACCTCGTTTTTGCGCACATATCAAGAACCTACTTCCTTTACCGCTCGCGACGAAAGTCATAGCCAGAATGATAGTGTGTAAACATCAAGGTTTCCTTTGACTGAAGAACACAAGCCCCTACTCGTCCCCCGAACACCATTTAAGCTTGTTACTTTTAATGTTTGTATACTTATGCAAATGTGTCAGCAGGCAGCTCTTGCAATTACTTTGGAGACCCTTGCCAGCGATATCTGTTGTCTTGGTGAGACACGATTTCGGGTTCTAGCTAGGTGCTATAACTCTTCGCTGCTAGAATCTCCGTCAGCCACTTCACCATGCGAGTACAATTTGCGATTGTCTGGAGACCCTGCGTTTCAAGTCACTGAACAAGCTGGCTCTGAGATTACCCTAACCGTATATGCGGAGAAGGCGCTACTTAACTAGATACCCGCCAACAGCCACATTTGCGCTGTTGGACTCGAAGGTACGGTGAGAGCATCAAGAGGCATCCATCACAAACGCTGTCTATTTTTCGTTGTGGTGTATGCTCTCAGACTGTAGTACATACTTAGTCAAGGATGATTTTTGACACCAGCTCATTAACCATCTACGCACCGCGCGGCGCACGGACATTGTAGTTTTGGCTGGAGACACGAAAACTCAGTTAGACAGACTAATCACTGAGAAGCGTGACTTAGGTAGCCCGCACTTTTACGGTACTCGTCGAACAAACCACGATGAACGTTTGTTGCAGTTCTTTACTGGTACACGGTCTTTGTGACGACGTTTTAAACGTCACTGCGCCACCTGAGGACCCCTATCGCCGAGTCAATCCTGTACACGGACTACCTGGCCGTCGACAGTCGGTGGCCTGGCTGTTCCCAAGATTGCAAGTCAATCCGGAAAACCCTTGAGGATTTCGATCATGTACTGTTGTGTGCCAAGTTCGCTTTGCGCTTTCGTGAGAGGTCTCTTCGTTCTCAAGCACAATTTGGCGTGTCTGAATTAATAAGGCCATAAGCGCTTTATGATTACCTGTATGTGCTTACCTTTAGTCAATGTTCCTACCCATCAGACGACATTGAAGCACATTGGTCACATATACGCAATGCGATGAATAAATGTGGTACTGCCTCATGTAGTACTACTGCTCGTTCAGGTATCAGCCGATCACTACAAATTCTCGACGCTCGCCAGAATATTCCATCCAGCAATGAGTGCAACTCAGCTTGCGAGGCTACTTGCCTGGATCTCCTGGAGTAACTACGAGAGGACCGCGAGACGCGATGGACACATGATGGGAGCTGCTACTGGAAACTCCCGGAAGTTTTTACATCTCATCCGAGCAACTGGTATCAGGAAGCCAGGCATGGTTGAAGTAATCGGCGAAATCAGTGATGGGCCCTTTCGTAACCCGCATCGACGCTTAGGACGCTACGCTAAACACTTCCAAGAGCAGTTCAATTGACCACCTGCACCATTGACTACGCCATTGGCTGTACGTTTGCACATTGGTCTGTTGACGTTTCTCCCTCCACAGGAACGGAAGTCTTCCTTGTGATCAAGCTTCTGAAACGTCACAAGACATCCGGTCCAAACGAACTCCCTCCCGCCTTTTTTTGTTGATGGAGGTCCAGCCTTACTTAAAGATCTGACAGCTTTGCTCCAGAAACTCTTTTCCAATGATGTCATTTTAAATGACGGACTTAGCTTACATTCCTTCCATTTTCAACAAGAACGCACGCATTTCGTTTGCAAATCACCTTGGGATTAGCCTGATTCCTATTGCGTCAAATTCGCTCGCAGTCATTATGCTTTGTAAACTAGACAAAACGTGCGGGAAAAATCCGTGAGAGGCAAAGCCGGGTTTCGCCCGGGCTGTGGCTGCATTGATCTATCTCTTGCGCTTCGCCTGGTGCTTGAACTCCGCCATTCATATAGGAAGCTGACAGTTGCTGTCTTCTTGAACATCAGAGGGGTTTTCGATTCGGTTGATGGAACCTGCACTGTCGAGGAAGGATGTGCCTGGGAAGTATGCAAACGTACTGAAACCAATCTACTGTCAGACCTCGTGCAGAGTTGGCATCTCAAGCGGGATGCAACAAGGTTGTCCAGCCTCCTCCTTCCTATTCAACTTTGTAGTAGGCGAGATCTTAGATTGTGCTCTGCTAGACTGAATATGATGTGGATTTGCTCTCAGGCAGTCGACTTCGAGACATAAAGTACATAGAGGACATCGCCCTAATCTGTGACGGCTCACAGGGAACCCGGATTAGCTTAGATTAGAGGGTTCAGTTCATCAGTTTGGTATGACTTTTGCACTTACTAAGTGCAAGGCGCTGCTGCAAGATTGGCGAGACTGCGCGTTCTCTCACCTTTGGTGGTGGGGCTTTGGAGGTAGTTGAGAAGTTCATGTACCTCGAGAATTCTATCAGCGCTAGCGGAATGTCTGATAAGATCACAAATCGCATAGCAAATGCTCGGATGGCGTTTGTCAACTTACGCCATCTGTGGCGTCGGCATGATTTCAGTCTTTCTGTGAAAGACCTGAGTGTATAATGCCACCTAAGGGCAGTATCATTGTACGGCTGCGAAACCTGGTCCATCTGTGCTGAGGATGTTCATAGAATATCCGTTTCTGACCATCTGTCTCTCCGACGCGTTAGCGGCGTATGGTGAGGGCACCGTGCCAGTAGTGATGATGTTCACCGACGTGTCTTTAGAACGGATAGACTCTTCGACTCTTAAGTATATTGATCTCGTCCCACAGGCTTCGTTGGCTTGGCCACATCTTACGAATGCCAACTCATCGCCTGCCACATCGTGCCTTGTTTACGAGTGGTGGTTAGGCTGGAAGCGACAGCCCGGGTGATCAGCGCTTGACTTGGGCCATGGGCACTCACTGACACTCACTGTGAAGTTTGTTTCAGAAGGGCGCTCCCGGCTTCCTGGCTAGTGTCCGAAAGACACTGAACACCTTTGGCTGAAGACGCCATCCGGTATGGCGAAAAACAGAAGTCAGCGGCGCTCTTTTGCGAGTCTGTATACATGGCCGTAATTTTTTCCTCTTCATCTCTCCACACTTGTTTCCTCCTTCAACTTGCACAATACTTCTTCCCATATTTTGGCACGTTTGCCACTCCTTGTGGTTTTTACGTGTTTATATATATATATATATATATATATATATATATATATAAAGTATTTAAAAAAGGGCACACACTGAGTAGTGAACGATTTATTGTGACGTTTCAAATCCACACTAGGATCCGTTATCAAACAAATAAATGTGTTGGAATGAGATTGTTCTGCCGCTCACCGTGTTCGCCTGTCGGTCTGTCTTCGCTCGTTTTTGGTTTCAGTATCAACGATGCTGACGTAGTGGCTGTCTATATCTACGTGTCGATTGAACGAATTCCGCGAATAGAGAGCCTCCAGTACAAGCCGTTCCCCTTTCATCTTTGCCCGTGCGACCACTTTCGCATGATCTATGTTGACCTCGTGACCTGTGTCCGCGCAGTGGTGCCACAGTTGTGATCTAGGGTCGGCTCGCCGCATCGCTAATTTGTGTTCGTGCACGCGTGTGCGCAGCTGTTTGCCTGTCTCTCCCACATATTGTTGGTCACACCCGAGACATGGAATCGCGTAGACTACGCCAGACTGTTCGTGTGGTTCTACACGATCTTTAGCGTTCACCAAAGCTGAACGGAGTGTTGAATTTGGCCTGTGTGATATTTGGATGCCCAGTGGTTGGAGCATCCTTTGTGCTGCTTCAGATGTGCCGTGAATATATGGCACTGTCATTCGCGTTTTGGGTTCTGTACGTTCAGTTCTTGTGAAACCTCTGATAGATGCCTTTATGAAACTACTTGGGTACCCATTGAAACCGAAGTTTGAAAAGATGTTTTCGTTCTTGTCTTCTTAGTTCAGTTGAGCTACAGTGCGTGTCTGCACGTCGAAATAATGTTCGCACGCAGCTTTTAAGTTGACAGGCTGGATGATTGCTATCGAACCTGAGAATGACATCAGTTGTCGGTTTACGATAGACAGTAGTTTCAAGCTTGCCATCAGATCTTCTTATGACCGATACATCGAGAAACGCCAGGCGTGAATTTTCTTCCGTATTGCGTGTGAAAATTATCTCATCTATGTCCGAGGTAAAACAACGGAACTATTTTTATGGTTGCCGTACTACTATCTCCGGAGTCAAGAAGGTGATTAGAAAATGTACCCTCAGATAAAGAGCCTTCTGATCGTCCACCGGTTAACCGTGACCACCGGTGTATTATTCAACACGGTTGAAAAACTTTAGATTTAATTCCAAAGCTTGGTCTTACGCCAACCACATCAGATTCACGCAACAATGATTAGAATCAGACATCATTGTCCTATTCTTTATACTCTGGAGCCAAGAAATCTATTCACTGCCAATCGAGTTAAGCCATTGAGTTAGTGACTCTGAGTCGACTTCCCCAATGGCCTCCTATTTCCTCTCGTTCCGCAGATCAGACTTTTGAGTCTGACACTTGAGGTATGGTTCTCTAAGTAAACCTCCTCCCACAGCAAAAACCATTAAAAAGTATCAGGGGTTATCGCCGTCCCGATAGTGTCACTGTTCAGTCAGTACCATTTTATCCTATCTTGTCCTCCATTCTTAGTCACTTGCAGGCAGGCAGACACGGTCACTAAGTAGGCAAGTGAAATGAGCATTCATCAAAACGAACAAAGAACGGACGTGAATACATGACGAGAGTCTTTTATTCGGTGTACAGTCTGAAGCACATAAATCCTTTGAAGTGATACACCGCATTAGGGTTGATATTTGTTGACTATGGAAATCAATCGGCCGCCCGCCAGTCCAGCTGACATCCCATTCCGCCACCAGCGCCTGTGGTGGTACAGTGCAATTAACTGGGCAGTTGCATTGTCGTGTCAGCTTCAAGAACAAAGCCATCGATGGAGTCTGTTATCTCTCTGATGCAAATCTCAACCTACTTGGTCTCGACTGGCTTGAACAACTCGGCCTGGCAGAACTACCAATCACGGACATTTGCAATCGATTGCAGTCCTCCACAGCGAAGCCACCACGCATGGCGGATGAACTCATTCAACGCTTCAAGTCGGTGTTCGACGAAAGTCTTGGCTGCTGCACCCGTGCCCAAGCGGTTTTGCACCTCAAACCTATGGCCCAACCTGTTTTCTGCCTACTTTACCTTACCTCTCGTAGAGCTAACGTCTGTCACCTACTCATCCTGGGCAGCCCCCATCGTTGTCGTGAAGAAGGCCAATGGATCAGTTCGTATCTGCGCTGATTTCTCTACCGGGCTCAACGCTGCTTTGGAAGCTAACTGCCATCCACTGCCCGTCCCTGAAGACCTGTTCACGATACTTAACGGTGGAACGTGCTTCGCCAAGCTCGATCTGGCCGATGCATACCTGCAGGTCGAAGTCGCCCCACAATCCCGTGGTCTGCTGACGATCAACACACATCGCGGTCTGTACCAGTACACCAGACTGCCATTCGGTGTCAAGACCGCCCCAGCCATTTTCCAGCAGATCATGGATGCCATGCTATCCGGCCTGCCTGGCACGGCTGCCTACCTGGACGACATCATTTCTGGGCGAGTTGAGAAAGAAGCNCACATTTGCGTTGTCAGACTCGAAAGTACGGTTAGAGCATCGAGAGGCATCCATCACAAACGCTGTCTATTTTTCGTTGTGGTGTATGCTCTCAGACTGTAGTACATACTTAGTCAAGGATGATTTTTGACACCAGCTCATTAACCATCTACGCACCGCGCGGCGCACGGACATTGTAGTTTTGGCTGGAGACACGAAAACTCAGTTAGACAGACTAATCACTGAGAAGCGTGACTTAGGTAGCCCGCACTTTTACGGTACTCGTCGAACAAACCACGATGAACGTTTGTTGCAGTTCTTTACTGGTACACGGTCTTTGTGACGACGTTTTAAACGTCACTGCGCCACCTGAGGACCCCTATCGCCGAGTCAATCCTGTACACGGACTACCTGGCCGTCGACAGTCGGTGGCCTGGCTGTTCCCAAGATTGCAAGTCAATCCGGAAAACCCTTGAGGATTTCGATCATGTACTGTTGTGTGCCAAGTTCGCTTTGCGCTTTCGTGAGAGGTCTCTTCGTTCTCAAGCACAATTTGGCGTGTCTGAATTAATAAGGCCATAAGCGCTTTATGATTACCTGTATGTGCTTACCTTTAGTCAATGTTCCTACCCATCAGACGACATTGAAGCACATTGGTCACATATACGCAATGCGATGAATAAATGTGGTACTGCCTCATGTAGTACTACTGCTCGTTCAGGTATCAGCCGATCACTACAAATTCTCGACGCTCGCCAGAATATTCCATCCAGCAATGAGTGCAACTCAGCTTGCGAGGCTACTCGCCTGGATCTCCTGGAGTAACTACGAGAGGACCGCGAGACGCGATGGACACAATGAGCTATCCAGATGGAACAAGACGCTGCTACTGGAAACTCCCGGAAGTTTTTACATCTCATCCGAGCAACTGGTATCAGGAAGCCAGGCATGGTTGAAGTAATCGGCGAAATCAGTGATGGGCCCTTTCGTAACCCGCATCGACGCTTAGGACGCTACGCTAAACACTTCCAAGAGCAGTTCAATTGACCACCTGCACCATTGACTACGCCATTGGCTGTACGTTTGCACATTGGTCTGTTGACGTTTCTCCCTCCACAGGAACGGAAGTCTTCCTTGTGATCAAGCTTCTGAAACGTCACAAGACATCCGGTCCAAACGAACTCCCTCCCGCCT
This sequence comes from Paragonimus kellicotti, assembly GCA_014220965.1. NCBI lineage: Eukaryota > Metazoa > Platyhelminthes > Trematoda > Plagiorchiida > Troglotrematidae > Paragonimus > Paragonimus kellicotti. The sequence continues at coordinate 230,873 of LOND01000117.1, read as the reverse complement.
TTTTTAGCAGCACAAAGGACGCTCCAACCACTGGGCATCCTAAATATCACACAAGCCAAACTCAACTCTTCGTTTAGCTTTGGGGAACTTTAAGGACCGTGCAGAATTACATGGGCAATCTGGCGTAGTCTGCGCGATTCCATGTCTCGGGTGTGACCAACAATATGTGGGAGAGACAGGCAAACAGCTGCGCACACGCGTGCACGAACACAAATTAGCGATGCGGCGAGCCGACCCTAGATCACAACTGTGGCACCACTGCGCGGACACAGGTCACGAGGTCAACATAGATCATGCGAAAGTGGTCGCACGGGCAAAGATGAAAGGGGAACGGCTTGTACTGGAGGCTCTCTATTCGCGGAATTCGTTCAATCGACACGTAGATATAGACAGCCACTACGTCAGCATCGTTGATACTGAAACCAAAAACGAGCGAAGACAGACCGACAGGCGAACACGGTGAGCGGCAGAACAATCTCATTCCAACACATTTATTTGTTTGATAACGGATCCTAGTGTGGATTTGAAACGTCACAATAAATCGTTCACTACTCAGTGTGTGCCCTTTTTTAAATACTTTATATATATATATATATATATATATATATTAACACGTAAAAACCACAAGGAGTGGCAAACGTGCCAAAATATGGGGAAGAAGTATTGTGCAAGTTGAAGGAGGAAACAAGTGTGGAGAGATGAAGAGGAAAAAATTACGGCCATGTATACAGACTCGCAAAAGAGCGCCGCTGACTTCTGTTTTTCGCCATACCGGATGGCGTCTTCAGCCAAAGGTGTTCAGTGTCTTTCGGACACTAGCCAGGAAGCCGAGAGCGCCCTTCTGAAACAAACTTCACAGTGAGTGTCAGTGAGTGCCCATGGCCCAAGTCAAGCGCTGATCACCGGGCTGTCGCTTCCAGCCTAACCCACCACTCGTAAACAAGGCACGATGTGGCAGGTGATGAGTTGACATTCGTAAGATGTGGCCAAGCCAACGAAGCCTGTGGGCGAGATCAATATACTTAAGAGTCGGAAGAGTCTATCCGTTCTAAAGACACGTCGGTGAACATCATCACTACTGGCACGGTGCCCTCACCATACGCCGCTAACGCGTCGGAGAGACAGATGGTCAGAAACGGATATTCTATGAACATCCTCAGCACAGATGGACCAGGTTTCGCAGCCGTACAATGATACTGCCCTTAGGTGGCATTATACACTCGGTCTTTCACAGAAAGACTGAAATCATGCGGACGCCACAGATGGCGTAAGTTGACAAACGCCATCCGAGCATTTGCTATGCGATTTTTGATCTTATCAGACAATTCGCTAGCGCTGATAGAATTCTCGAGGTACATGAACTTCTCAACTACCTCCAAAGCCCCACCACCAAAGGTGAGAGAACGCGCAGTCTCGCCAATCTTGCAGCAGCGCCTTGCACTTAGTAAGTGCAAAAGTCATACCAAACTGATGAACTGAACCCTCTAATCTAAGCTAATCCGGGTTCCCTGTGAGCCGTCACAGATTAGGGCGATGTCCTCTATGTACTTTATGTCTCGAAGTCGACTGCCTGAGAGCAAATCCACATCATATTCAGTCTAGCAGAGCACAATCTAAGATCTCGCCTACTACAAAGTTGAATAGGAAGGAGGAGGCTGGACAACCTTGTTGCATCCCGCTTGAGATGCCAACTCTGCACGAGGTCTGACAGTAGATTGGTTTCAGTACGTTTGCATACTTCCCAGGCACATCCTTCCTCGACAGTGCAGGTTCCATCAACCGAATCGAAAACCCCTCTGATGTTCAAGAAGACAGCAACTGTCAGCTTCCTATATGAATGGCGGAGTTCAAGCACCAGGCGAAGCGCAAAGATATGATCAATGCAGCCACAGCCCGGGCGAAACCCGGCTTTGCCTCTCACGGATTTTTCCCGCACGTTTTGTCTAGTTTACAAAGCATAATGACTGCGAGCGAATTTGACGCAATAGGAATCAGGCTAATCCCAAGGTGATTTGCAAACGAAATGCGTGCGTTCTTGTTGAAAATGGAAGGAATGTAAGCTAAGTCCGTCATTTAAAATGACATCATTGGAAAAGAGTTTCTGGAGCAAAGCTGTCAGATCTTTAAGTAAGGCTGGACTTCCATCAA
>LOND01000117.1:196953-207802 GCA_014220965.1 Paragonimus kellicotti | reverse complement strand
GCAAAGAGACAGTGAACTAATACAATGAAAATCTCGAAGTCACAGCTTTTACGGATGCGTGTTTTGCTATGGATTAGTACACACTGTCATGCTCAATTGTGTTTCGAATCAGTTATTTGGTCGGTCGCGCAGTCCCCAATGTGGATGACGGCTTCTATGAACCTCTCAATGACACGGTCTTGTCTTTAATGGCTGTTGATGATATGTTTGCCGCGATTTTGTTTTCTTCTCATGCTCACTAGTGTTTCGAATCAGTTATTTGGTCGGTCGCGCAGTCCCCAATGTGGATGACGGCTTCTATGAACCTCTCAATGACACGGTCTTGTCTTTAATGGCTGTTGATGATATGTTTGCCGCGATTTTGTTTTCTTCTAACTATCAGTTGCCATATCAATCAGTTTTCAGCGCGCAGACTTTCCGTGATCATATAGAGTGCGTAATCTTAAGGAAGTAAACAGTGTGTTTTCTTACCCTCGATTGTTGGCTGCAACATTTGAGATTGCCTACTTGCATGCTCATATGCTGTCACGTTGCTTACTTACGTCAGGCCAACTGGCACCATCGGCGGTGATAGAACCCAGAGCCCGTTTGAATGGACCTCGTCTGTTTTCATAAAACGAAACCCATCACGTTTGTGCGTTCAGCTTTCGACATTCTGTAATACGATTGAGTATTCTGGATAACGTTTTTTCAGAGTAAATCAAAAATTCGTTTAAACGCTGTATGCACCATCGTTTGTTGGAACAGCGTTGCCTGGAAAATAGTCTAAACGGAATGGATTCCAATTTGACTGTCCACTATTACACAAACACCGTGATTGTTTGAAATGACTGTATTATTTCACTGTTGTAAGTGGTTTTCTTTACAACTGTTCAAAATGCGATCCTCGATCTGCGGTTTCCTTCTTTCAGTCCACCTCAGTTGATGAATGACCGATTCCTAAAACGGTTAGACGCCACAGCCGCAGAGTTTTGGCCAGTAAGTTATCCACATTGTGATTCAGTACTGGATTGCAGCATCTGTTTTATGTCTTACAGATTCGACTCCCTTGTGCATCGCTGACATCGATAGTCAGAAATGATGAATGATAGTTTTTGAAAGTTTTAATATTTCGTTTTTTTCACCGGAGCCGTCTGCTTTCACGTGCATTTTGTCGGGTGTTGTCGGATTCCAAGTCGGTTAAACACTGTCATACACGACGAGCGACTAAATTTGTCGGCGCGCTTCTAAGATTGTGAAGTTTTTTGTACTTTGTCCAATTTCTCGTCGGGTTTAGAGCCCAATCCGTAAGTGTACATTCATCATGTAAGCTGCACAACTGTTTAAAAGTCCGCATTTGTATGCACCAGACTGCGTAGTCCTGAATGCATCATTCATGCACAGAGACGATCCAAGTGTGATGAATCTTAGTCGATAGCTTGCCTTTTCATGATAACAGAACGTCACGACTCAACAGTATGGACACCAAACCAACGAATTTGGAGTGTTAGGTTCAAACACTGGCCATTTCAGAACATTTTCTCCTTAGTTAAGACAACCGTGCGGCTTCCACTCTACCCGCACATACCGTGCCGTATGGCCGCAAACATGTGGTTCATAAGCTAGACAGTCTTGCATGTGTTGAATGCTGGAGCCAATTCGTTGACGACGAAACGTACGTTGCAGCTTGATTCCCAGGTTTAGGCCTCGCCTATTTTAAACACTTGTAGTTACGCCGAATCAACTCGATGGCACATGGGCTACGTGCGGTCTAATATAGTACGAGAAATGATTATGTTACTGTCATAAGGTCGATTTCGTATTACCTTTTTCCAATGTTCAACTTACAGAGTTCGTCCAGATGAGCAGTTTATGTTTACTGGTTAAAATTCACTGGAAGCGCACGATCCGTTTCGTGGTTGTTGCCACCCGTGAGGTATGTGTTCTCGGTAAACTTCGATCATAAATCCTACTATGGGAACGGTAAATGCTTCAAGGATTGTAGTTCCTAATTCGTTTACAAGTTAGTTTCGCCATTTCCGAAATAGCATCAAACCTTTCGTGCATGCTCTTCATAAGAGCGTTTGGTACTCCACCGCTAATATCCACCAACAGCACGCTTTATAGCTTATAGTGAAATGTGTCGTCCATTTTGGTAGACTTTTCTTGTAATGATGCTTCATAAATTTTCTGTGGAATCCACGTCTCAGTTTCGCGCTAGCCACTCTAAACGGTTGATACTTTTATGTGAAGTCCACACCCTAGTAAGATTGGACACATGTATCAATACATTACTTTGCTGAAATATGAAGTCTTCAGCGGTCATCTGAATAGCAAGACAAAATGTGTGTCTCAGCTGTGTTGATGTTAGAAGCTGACGTTTGCTTCCCGTTCAGTTTCGCTACCTTTGTTGTTCCTTCAGAGGGTAATCTACTACAGGTCATCCACAAACCTCCTTTATATTTCTGAAGAGATCGGTGTTTTCATTTGTTTCCTAGGACATGCCAGTAAGACCGATAGGATTGTGCAAATTGAACTTCTTCTCATTGTTGATAGTAACTTTATACCAGCGATCATTCCAAGTAAGGTAGCGTTCTTTCCATGTCAGTCGATATTGTACGTGCACTTCAGTAACTAAGTGTATGCGAGTCAGTTTTTGATGAGTTAGCTGTGATAAATCATTCATTAGTTACTGAGTTCACCTTATGAAAGCTTGCAGTTTCAGTCCCCGTGCCAGTTGACAAGCCCTCTTGTATGTCGTTTAGATAAAGTATTATGCCATTTAGTGTGAAGTGGGATTCGCGAGGAATACGTTGTTAAGCGTTTTTATACATGTTCGGATGTTTAAGTCTCTCCGGCTCATCCTTACATCGTCAAAGTATGATCCCCCATTCCTGCTCTGAGGGCTGTATTCGGCGTGGCATGGCCCCAAACTGCAGGCCGCTGACCTTGAGCATAGATCAGTTAGTTTGCACTACTCGTGTATTCCACAGTCGAAAAATACACTGTATCACTCACCGAGTCGCAGATTGACGTGACATGGTTGCAACGTATTGACGACAAAATTGAAGTTGGTAGCACTAAATGGCCCCATTATTATTTCGCACCCGCATCTGCGTTTTGTGATTACTGTTAGTCAAATTCCGTTGTATTTCGTGATATAATGTGTTTCTGCGAAAAACGAACCTTGGGATATATATATATATATATATATATATATATATATATATACATTCTATTACTGTACATTCTCTAAAAAAAGAACTTATGGTCACCACTGGTTAATCGGCTGGAACCGGACGTAAAAACAAAACTTCTCTCTTTCTTGACTCGCCACGTTTTATGCATATGCGCACTCCCTCACGTTATCGATCTCCCAGGCAGTCTTTGCACTCTGTTGTTGGCTCTTTGATCGCCCAATTATCACCACACCCTGCACATTTCTCACAGCTTCGTTTGATTGTGCCGACCAAAATTCACGGTTGGACAAAAGTGAGCATCGCGACTAGCATGAATTTGTTGCAAAACGTGTAGTACTCTCGCTGTTGCTACCTAGTTGGTTATTCTCTGCTGTAAGTTACTGTACTGATTCTTTGCATGCCGTCGACTTGCATCGAGATATGATTTATCTGACTCTGTGTTCCCGAAGACAGTTAACTAACTCTATTCTACTGTGGATGACACCAGAGGGGCTGTCGCATTGTCCGGTGTAAGTGTGCTTGAGTACGCTATGTATTCCTCCATGACGCTTCGATCGTATGTTGCATAACTCATACTGATTCAGTGCTCTCCCAAAGGTTAGGGTTGATGCAAGGAAACTATTTTCATGCCGGGAGGTCGATGATGAAGCGGAATAATTCTCACGTAAGCACTTAAGTAGCCTCCTGTAATCGCTTAGTATAATTTTCGATGCGTCTCTGCCACCAGCCTTGTACATGTCCTGTCCCATATTTTTCTGATGCGTCAGCCATTTTAGTACAGTTATTTGTGAATAACTTTCAAAAACAGATTCTCATGCCCTACAAATTTCAGTTATTGGTTGACTTTTCGCCGGAATTGTATTAGATCGGGTAAATTGGTGACTAGATCAATGTGCGCTATTGTGTGAAGACCATGCAAGTCAGCTATGAAGTAAAGAACATTGTCATCGTCGTCGTCATTAACAGCGACAGCGACAGTTCTATTTATTCACGCTGGGTGAGCTGATATTCCTTCAGTATACATTCACAAAAATACCGTGAGTTGCTAACGGGAGGCATGTATTGTCTCTGAATTTAAGACCACACTCAGATGCGTACGGTATACAAAAAGGCTGAATGCCATAGATCGCATGAATGGACCGGATTGCGTTGTGACTAATTAGATCGTAAATTCTACGGTTGTCTTATGTTTCTTCATCAGCGTAGCGAATCTTTCACGAAAAGACATGAAATTCTTTATGAGCAAGTGAGCCTTTTAGTTGACTGATCTAGTTTTTCTCACTATCCTCCCCCCGCCCCTCTTGTTCAGTATTCACATCCTCATCGACAGCGTTACATTATTGTTTGTTACTGTTTAAGCGTCATATTTCGGTTCTTTTGTAGTTCGTTCGTCTCGCACATCCGACTTACTTAACCTAGTCCGACTTGACCGACTGTGCTTCGTAGGCTCCCACTCCCGTTCCTTCCGGCTTACATCGAATACAAAATGTGTGGGTGAAACCATTGCTGGTGCGGTGCAAATTGCCTGTGTCCGTTTGTGAGCGCTGGCATTCTTTGCCTTCGGTCTCTACGAAGGAGCTTATGGAGACATGGAGGCTACTTGCCATATTTGCATACGTACTAACGTACCAACCACACACTATTTGAACCTGTTCAGGTATCATATTTACCCAAAAGTTAACTGTCCAGCGGTTGAAATATAAATTTTCATTTGTATTTCATAGAACACTCCATGATTGATCTGAGTATTCGCTTCTGGTCGTTTTCAGGTCCGACCCAAAAGCGGTCATTACCCATATCGATCGTTCGCTCATTGTCTGAGACTCTGTTGGTTGTTACTCATTCGTGATCTGCTACACCGCCCCAGTCAAGGTGAGTTGCAATGTTCAGGCCGAGACATTTCTGGTTGCATCTCCCATTAAAAGAATGTTTAGATACCATTAGTTTCTCTCACGATACATGCAGTGGCATGAACATTAAACCTGTGCTTGATTTCATTTGAATACTGCTCCCCGAGTGTCAGACGTTGTTTCAGACGGGTAAAACGTATCACAAGGAGTAGTACAGGATAATGGCTAACAAAGCCACAAACCGTCCTTGGATCACTTCCATTTAACTGTGGCTTCATACTTGCAATCGCCTCAAGTCAAACCAAATCAAGTCACTAATACGCTTTATGCTCTGAGAGATGAATTTTAAGTTTTGTGCATACTCACCTCTTCAACAAATTGAGGACATTTGACTGAGCTGATTGAGTGACACAATGATAATAACAATAATAATAATAATAGCCCCCGTGTAAAAATTAGCCAATGATCACAATCAGTATCACTTAAAAAGTTACCTTATTAATTCAGTTTCGTGATCAATTCAAGAATGAAAATTTTGGGTTGGTGCAAACGTTGTACTACATAAGGAACAAAAGTGGGCTAGTAAGATCAGGTGCTTACAAACAACGACTTGTATGGGGATCCAGTAGAAGTACACCTAGAGAGATTCGAATACAGAGAGTGGGTTGTCAGATGAGATTTTTGCTACAAACTATTTTCACATTTTACAATTGTGCAAGGTGTAGGCCTCTTGATATTGTATGTTTGAATATAGACGTAGTAGTAGTAGTAGTGAGTAGTAGTTAGATCCCCTTCCACTACCCTTCTTTCTTTCTTCTTTCTTCCTATATAGTTTTTTCGTGGTTGTGTGGCAGTTAAGCATCAGTGTGAACCACTGATGTATTGCTGTCTATGATGATGATGATGATGAGAAACAATGAAATCAACGAATTGTTTCCAAGGGATATTACTGCAACGTGGTGACTGTTTTTAGGGATCTAACAGAAAGTGCAAATTCCTTCTATAACAAACCAGAAGAAACAACTGGTAAACAACACATATAGTAGGGAACACATTGTTATCGGCTGACTTAGTGGTGTGGAATGGAGAGAGAATTTACACACCGGACTTTAAGAAATACACCGTTAGCATGAAGTGACCATCTCACATTGTTACTCAAAGTAATCTCCAAATACTTAACAGAATAAAGTCGAGGTAAGGGTTCATGATGTGCATGAAAGAAAAGACATACATTGGAAGGTTATCCACATTGATTTCCTGTCATAAACGAAAAATTATGTCAATGCAATTGAACGGGTTGAGGTAAACTGCACGGCTCTGGCCAGATTGATAGTTCGGATAAACTATCTGGTAATGCGGGCGAAGAAAGTCAGGTTGAGTGTTTGATGCCAAACACCACGTTATATGCGTATTTGATTGTAGAAGTATAATCGTGAACTGGCGTGCATGAAGTATACATCGAAAATAAAAACAGGAAGGGAATTGCACCCTGTAGAACACCAAAGCCAGTGATTCGTGGCGATGCAGCTTGAACACCAAATTGGCAAGTTGGCTTTGATTCGTAAAGTAATCACGTGAAAGACCGATAGTTGAGGTTTAAATGTCAGATTCTTTGAGAATTTGATATAGTGTCTATCAACGCTTTTAAGCACATTGTTGTTGTCTGAGGCACATATGTAGACAGCTCTAGATTTTCGACCAAGTGATAACAAAGTGGAATGAACTAGACAACTGAGAACCTCAAGGATTGAACGTGAACGACGATCGGACAATTGACTAAGGTGCAAGATGCTCATGTGAGTTTCTGTTTGGGCGAGAATTAGTCTCTGGAGAACTCTGACTGTGCACGCAATCAGACAAAATTTGACAATTTCCTTAGGAATTGGTCCGATGCGTGTTGTCCTTCAATGGTGGCCAATTTTGCGGTGTGTGAAACACCGAATGAATAAGTGGGCTGAAGTTTTTTTTATAGAAACTCAGTACATTCCTCAAGATTCCCCTTGCTTTGCTGGACTTCAACCGAATGAGTTCTTCAACAAGAGCTGAGCCCTCAATGGGAGTAGACGAATCAACTGAAAACGAAAACTATGGGAGCTGATAAAGAATTGTTCGTCGTTTTGTTGTACTTGTTAGTTAGTTCGTCGAAATCGACGCCGAGTTCATTCCACCCAATCTTTTCATGATTCGCCAGATCTCCTCGCAGCTTTTGTCGTCCACTAAAATGAAATGCAATTCACTGATGAATGATCTTTTACCTTATCAACCGTCTCTTTTTTCTTCCGAAGAACATCCTTCAGGCACAGCGAGGAAAATCCGTTTGTAACGCTTGATGACTATTTTCGAAAGGCGACAAATATCGAAGCAGAAATCAATGTGGCTAGTCAGCTGATCAAAACAGATAGACGAGCTCTCGTAAACAAAAATTCAAATCGACTGAATATATTATTTCCCTAGGTTTTAAACAGTTATCGGGAAATGATTGCAGACGTCTGATTCTGCGACTTCCTTACTGAGTGAACAGCTTGTGGTATGCCTCACTGTATATCATGGGAAGGAGCCTCACGCTAGAGTAGTCGGAGTAGCCGAGTAGGATGCACGTGTCGATTTCAAGCAACTGCGTGTTGAGGTAGGTTAGATAGAGATATGCCCTCGGACATACGGCAGAAGGTCGATACCTTGTAGGCTGATGGTTATGAGAAGGTGTTATCAGCTCGGTTCAAATTGCTCTACACAGTACATAATCACTTATCAGGAACATCTAAAAAAGCCACTAAAAAGCCGTCAACGAAGTTGTCAACTTCAATGAAAAGACAAATGGGATGTGAGTAAATATTGTTCGCCACAACCGAACGGAAACCATTTGAGGTATTTGGGCTTTTACTCAGCAATTAGACAGTTTGCGTAAAGATTTAAATAAGTTAACAGAACTCGCACAGATTTACACCACTCCTTCGATAACGTACCGGTTGATCCACACGATGGTTGCTGAGCCTTACATTTGGACGATTTTGTCCACAGTGTCTTTATGCAACCAGGTTTCCTGCAACATGATCACATACGAATTGATATATTCAAGAACTTGAATAAAACTGTTCACTCCAATCATATCACCGACCTAGGAACGGACAATTCCACTGGTGAATGTGAGTAAATCCATGTCCCTGACATCTAGTTTTGGGACTGTTATCCCTCCCTCTTGCACGATGTTTTCCGATATCCCCCTCTGATTTTTGTGTGGATTCAATTCACTTGATTTCTACTCGTTTTTCCCTAGGATGAGAATTACAGTGACGGAGAAACATAAGGTGATTTTAAACTATCACGAAGTATTTTTGTGTATTGTTTTTCGTACAATGATAATGAACAAAACCAATATGATGTACAGGCTGTTCCAAAAACTTGTCAAGGAGTGAGTAAATAGACAACATCCTTAGGTCAGATGTGAATACTGTGCCCATCTGCCATGATAACCACGGCTACTTGCATGAGTTTCCTCTAATTCTGTAATTACATTTTAACACTCAATTTGTTGTGGAAAGTCTGTTTTCCCCAAAAGTGGCTTGTTCTTCGAGATATCCTCGAAGAATATTGTGATTTTGAATTTTATCTTTTGGTTCTTCAATGTGCTCAAACTGAATTTTGGCGCACGTTTTTTCGTCTCTGATTGACCCATTCCTGTGCGATTCTTCAAGGCTGTTCAGAGACTATATATACGCAGACGCTGGTCTGCAATGTTACCTTTGGTTAGAGAGCAAATACATTCTCGACTGAAGGTCAAGGTCTTCTGTGTTCTTCTGGGGTTTTCGGGTATCGTTACGCTCTGTGCTACGTGTCCGTGATTCGTATATTCGTGCGCTAGCCATTTCTCGTTATCGTTGACCAGCGGGTCATAACACAATTCTTTTGTTATTGTTGTAATCTAATAACACCTCTCATGTACTCCAGCTATGTAGTTTCGGATCAGTTCGGATCCATTCTTCTACGTGGTTTATGCTGTTGATGTCTCATTCACGTGTCGGTCACGTCGTAAACTCCGAGTGATGTCATGCTTTTTGTAACCACAATCAGTTTGTTCTGTGTACAAAATTACACCGTTGCCTGTGCTTTTTACTACGAAGAATTTGCCCAAATACGTTTTCTCCCGGTCTCAGAGGTTAGCGAAAAGATCCTGAGCAGTGTTCAAACCCTCATGCTTGAGGTCTACGCAAATTGTATAAGCGAACTGTCACGTCTCTCAGCTGAAGCGACTGGTATGCATACCAGCTCACCGGAAACTGCTGCTAACAGAGGGCGGCGCATTTCCTTGGTTGCCTCGGCTAATGCTTTGTCGGCCTCGTTGAAACGTTCTGGCCGTCCACGTTTCAGTAACCCTTCTGAAGAAGACGAGGACCTCACTGACCCCAATGAATCAACCTCTGCTGTCCGTTCAGTATCAAATATGGACACCGATCCATCCAAAAGACTGCACAACGGTCGTCTTTCGGATGAGAATAACGATAATAAACTAGTGAGTTTTATTTTCGTTTTCCACGATGTTTGATGGTTATTTCCCCACTCACCGCTAGCTTACTCGTAGTTGTCTACAGTAAGGCGTGGACGATTCCGTTGTGCTTCCGGGTCACTTTGTGTCATGCACTCATCATCTCAGTTGTCTGTTCAGGTTATTTTCATCATAATCATTGGTTGGTAGACCCGTGAGACCGAATGCATACAGAGTCCAGCCTTTAGCACTGTTGTTTGTATTTCAAACATTTGACCTTATGTTTACTTCAGAAATTCAGACCAATGATAGACACTTCGAGGGATTTTTATTTTTTAATCCGTCAATTACTTCAACAGAGTACTGCGGTTCTAGGTCTTTGTGGAATGATAATTTTGTGAAGACAATTTGTTAGAGAGATAGTTACGTAATGGAAAAACTGTTTAGCCAAACAAGGTAATATACGTTCAAGCTTCCAACTCATCGTTATGCCTCTAGCAAATGACCATCACTGATGCACCTTAGGTTGTCTGTTAAAGATTTTTCAACTTATAAGAGCTTGTTAGTATTTGCGTTGATCACCAATCGCGTCGGCTCCGGCCCCGGTCACAGCTACGCTGACCCTGTTGTTTTTTCATCGTTAGTAACGCCCAAATCTGAAAGTAACATTTTTACGCTATTGAAATGCATATATTTGTCACGATATATGCATATGGAACAAACATGGATTAACAGATTCCATCAAAATGGGTGAATGTTAGAGATAAAATGGCAGAAATAGAAACGAAAAGGGACCATCATCATCATCATCATAGCAGCCATGAGCCTGACCAAAAGGTACTGTGGCTCGGGCTGCCGCTCACCTCAACAGTGACGTGGAATATCCTAGAAGAAAACGTTACTAAGAGGTTGAAAATTAATAGAAGTCTAAGCGGAAGAACTAGAAATGGTATGGATGCAGGTACGCCATTGACTGCGACACGCCGCCATCTCGGATAGCGTCTCTAACCAGCGGTTTGAGTGATCACGAGGACCCCATCCAGGCAGGCGACACCTACCCACGAAAGAGTGGACCAGTCTTTATTCGCTTGACCATCAACCACACCCATAGTGGACGACAGGACCCGAATGGTCAGTTATTGCGTTCCAGACGGCCCTCCGTTGAAAACCGAAGTGGTCCTGGAGCTCAAGTTATTGAAACGTAACGACTACTGGTCCAGACCTCTTCGCTCCTTCTCTTTCCAAGGATGGTGGAAAGGAGTTGATATCAGAACTGACAAAACTCCTCCAGACGATTTGGGAGACTGAAGAGGTAACTCGTGATTGCTGCTTATCAACAG